>JALIZH010002963.1:0-15670 GCA_030522465.1 Rhipicephalus appendiculatus | reverse complement strand
GATTCAACCGGACTTTAACTGATATGCTCTCTATGTATGTCTCCTCCGACCACCAAGACTGGGACGTTGCATTGCTCTTTGTTACATTTGCCTACAATTCCTCACGCCACGATACTGCTGGTTTTTCTCCTTTCTATCTTTTGTTTGGCCGCGACCCGACTTTACCTTTCGACACCATCTTTCCGGCCGCCGTTGATTCGGAAACTGAATACGCCCGCGACGCTATCACCAGAGCTCGCAAAGCACGAGAAGTTGCCCGTGAGCGCCTTCTAACATCGCAAGATCACCAGAGGCAGCGTTACGACGCACATTATCGCCAAGTTTCCTTTACTCCGGGTTCCCTTGTGCTAATGTGGACTCCGACACGGCGCGTTGGACTCTCTGAAAACTTCTTTCTCGATATTCGGGACCCTACCGCGTATTACGCCAGCTGACTGACGTCACCTACGAGATAGCTCCGCTCGAGTCTTCATCTGCCTCCCCTTCAGGGTCTACAGACACTGTTCATGTATCCCGCCTTAAACTCTAGCGCTCTAACACTATAGAAAGCACCGAGACGGTGCTTTAGCACCCGGGGATTATGTTATAAGAATATTGCACGCAAAAGCAGCCAGAGAGGCGACGAAGAAGACGACGTGGTTTTAGTGTGTGGCGCGCGCTCTTCTTCTCCATCTTGGCTTACGCTTGGCGTAGTGTAAATATATTGTAAAGACGCATTGTTTCCCTGTGTGCCTTCACGTAACAATATATATACAGGGTGTCCCAGCTATCACGCAGCGCGATTTAAAAAAGAGGAACGGCGTTACGCGAAGCAGACCTAGTGCATATTGTTGCCAATGTACTGTAGTAGCCGCTACTAATTTTTTCGTTAATGAGAATTAATTAATTAGTCATAACTAAAATTGTAACTCCAAAAAAATACTCACCTAATTATCAAAGTGCCAATGAGGCAAATGTGGGCATGTTTAAATGACATCTATCCGTGCTACTTTCAACAACGTACTGATTGCGTGCGAATTTTTTCCTTTCGGATTCGATTGTTGCTTCGTGCATGGCCTCCGAGGTCGCGCGCCGGTGCACAATCTCGTGTGGGAAAGGGCTCTTCACTGCAATGGCGCAGTCTACGACTAGCGAACCGTAAGTGCGTCCTCCAGGCTCATCGGCGCTGCGGATCTTCCATCCAAGGAACGCCCACAATCATGCTGCCCGTGTCCCTCCGTCTACAGGAAGTACCTGTGCAGCCACTCAGGGACGGCGTCCAGGCCTCCTCGGTGGCCCAAGGGCAGGCATATCGCGGCACCGCCGAGACAGCACAAGGCCTCCTCTTGCCCGGGAACGCTGTTCAAGCTTCCCGTGGCGACATCTCACTCAGGATTTCACCGGCACCTGAGCTGCCGAGGGGGGTTGTTCAAGCTCCCACTGACAAGGATCCCGCCGCAGTGAGCACAGTGACCACATCCTACTCCTCGGTGACTCGACAATGCTCTGACGGCGCTTCCATTCCTTGTGTCGACCACGCTTCCCTGATTCATGACATCGCCGTGCTGATTGCTTCGACGAATACATATTACGCGGCCGCCGTCAATGGCTCTTCAGGCGGCTCACCCGAAGGAGCGGCGAGGATCATCCGCGAAGCCGCGCGCTTTTCCCAAGAACTTCGCAACTTCGCGCCTTCTAACTGCGGGATCTCAACCGCCGCTGCGGCATCCTTGCTTGCCGAGGAGCTAGACCGTCTCGCCGCGAGAATCTCCGGGATCCTCGCAGACCACGTCACCATCAGTGGCTGCAGGGGAAACACCGGAGTTCCGAGGTTTTCAGGATGACGTCTTCCGGGTGGCTCGAGACCATCAACTCGCTCGGCACCCGCCATGGCTGGCCAGAGCATCGGAAATGGCTCTTGGCCATCGACCACCTTCGCGATGCCGCCAAGGCATGGCATGCCCACGAAGGCGTCCGGCAGCGATCGTGGTCGGAATGGTGTGCAAAGCTGACGACTCTCTCGCCCACTTTTTGATTCCTGCGACCCCCATCCCTGCCAACAGCGTCTCTGCAACGCATGACATTTGCGAACCGCGCCACTTCGAAGCTGCAGCTAGGGCTTCCACCAACCCGCCCTCCTTCAGAGAACGAGCCCATGAGGGACACCGCCTTCATGGCCCATCGATGCCCTCGAGCCCCAAGACGGAGAGCATCCCTGGCTGCCCGACAGAAGATGTTGGATGCAGGTGCTGCACTTCGCTGCTCGTCCCAGTCTCTGCGCCGGCATCCGACGCCACATCACAGAGAGATGCCGAGACCACTCCTCAGCCAGAGCAGTTAGAGGAGCGGACCCCAGATTCGCCTTCGCGGAAACACGCGCAGGAGCCAGTTCCTGTCTTGCTCGGCACGCCTCCAGTGAAGGCACCTAAGGAACCTTTGGCTTCGATCGCCGTGCTCCTCAGTGACCAGCCGGAGACACATCAGCCCACGGCAGTCATTGGCCGAGTGTGCGAGTGTTTCGGGCGTGGAATCGGCATGGCTTCTGCGATGTCATTCACGCATTTCCTGTTGTTCTTGCAGATCGGTGGCACGTCATGCGCAGTCCAACATCGAGGATCACATCCTGGCGAAAGCTGGGTAATGGTAGAAGCATTGATTGACGGAGCTGCGACGATACCTGGCATCAAATTGCTACAGCATACGGAAGGAATGAACGTCTGTGCCTCGACCAATTTCAGCAGATGTGCAGTGCCCGACTACGAACACTGGATCTTACGTCACCAATCGGTTCAGTTCAACGGACTACATAAGGCGGACGTTTTCACCGAGTCAGCGGGGCGTGGAATCGGCATGGCTTCTGCGATGTCGTTCACGCATTGCCTGTTGTTCTTGCAGGTCAGTGGCGAGGTTCTTGATCAAAACTATGGGGTGTTTATTTTGCCGGTTCCACGCCAAGAGTTATTTGATTGTGTTATGTCCCACTCAAATGATACTGCTCGGTCGAGGCGTACTTTTCGCCTCGTACGGCGTCTTTCGTTCTACTTTCTACTTCTTTTTTTATGCGGGGATGTGGAACTAAACCCGGGGCCGGCAGTAGACACAAATTTGCAACAACTTCTAGATGGTCAAAGTGCTATTAAAGAGAAGCTAAGTGCTATCGAGGTTGCGCAGGCAGAAAACCGAGTGGCAATAGGTGGGCTTGGTGGTCGTATCGCTGCGTTCGAAACAAAACTGTCGAACATTGATAATCTGAACGGTTCAATATTAGACTGCGTTAAAATGCAGGAAAACCAAAAGAAAGAAATAGAGTCACTGACAAGAACAGTTGATGAGTTAGAGAACCGTAGTCGACGCCATAACCTCGTCTTTTATGGTGTGACAGATACCGAAGCTAACGAAACAAGTAAAGAATCGGAGAAGCACATTACTCAGATATGTAGCTCCAAGTTGGGCATCCATTCTTTAACTATAGAACGTGCGCACCGACTCGGTAAATTCCAAATTGGCAGAAATAGACCGTTAATAGCCAAGTTTCTGCATTTTAAGGAAAAACAGGACGTTCTCCATAACGCTGGTAAATTGAAAGGCTCGACAATTACTGTCTCTGAAGATTTTTCTCAGCAGGTGCGTCACAAAAGAAAAATAGTGTGGGATTACGCAAAATCACATAAAAAGGAAGGTGAAAAGGTCATATTGAAATATGACACACTCATACTTAATGGTAAAAAAATATGGTTACGACACAGAGAAACAGCAATGACCTTGTCAATCTGGAAGAGTGAACCTTTCCTTCCTGGTAATTAACTGCAGAAGCATTAAAAACAAAGTCGATGAATTTAGCGCATTTCTTCAGATGTCCGAGCCATCTGTGGTACTCGGAACTGAATCTTGGTTGAATGATGAAATACGTGATGACGAGGTGTTTCCGGCAGACTACACGTGTTACCGTAAAGATAGAAATGGTCATGGTGGTGGTGTATTTATTTTAGTGAAAAGTGACGTAGTGTCTTCCAAACTTGACGTTGTCGTCGGAACATTTGAAGCTGTCTGGTGTCAACTTGAGCTGGCAAATAAGAAACTATTAACTGTGTGTAGTTGTTATCGTGCACCTGATTCACCCACAGAAGTGATGTCACAGCTTGCAAGTGCCATTGATGAGGTGCATTCGGACTTCATGATTATCGGGGGGATTTTAACTTGCCAAACCTTCATTGGCATGAGCACTCAACCACGATATCGCCACCTGGGGCATCTGCCCAAGAGATGATGAATATCGCCAATCTGCATGCACTACACCAAATGGTACTACAGCCCACACGTGGAAATAATATCCTTGATTTGATTTTTACAAACCAACCTAGTTTCGTAACTGCTACTTACGTCGTGCCCGGGATTAGCGATCACGATGCTCTGCATTGTGAAATGAATGTACATTACGTTAAAACATCGGTGTGCGAGCGAACGCGCGTATACAATTATTCTAAAGCTAATGTTGAAAAAATAAATGAATCTCTGGATAATTACTTTGTTGTGTTTGAGACCTTCGCTGAACAAATTAGCGTCAATGAATTGTGGATTCTTTTGAAAAACAGACTGATCGACTTACGAGATGCGTTCGTTCCATGGTGGCATTTAACGGCTAAGAAAGCGAAAAGTAAGCCGTGGTTCACGAAAGCGCTGCGCAGACTGACGCGAAAACGGATGAGATGTTACCGTACTTTTTGCAATACGCCGACCGATATTAATCGGTCGGCGTATTGAACCGATAGTAAAAATGTCACACTTGAAGTTAAAACATGCACCTATAAAGCAAAAAATGATTACACAGAATCTTTACAATCCCTTCTCAAAGATAAACCTAAAGAGTTCTGGAAACACGTGAAAAGAAACGGTAAAGACAATGTGTCAATACCAACGCTTATTTCTGGCGATGATGTTTTCCATGACGACACTGATAAAGCTGAATGCCTCAATCGTTATTTCAGTTCTGTTTTTACGCCACTGATAGCACCCGGAGATGGTGATCACCACTTAAAACAAATACGAACCGATAATATGGAGGATATTAACATCAGCACGCATGGCATTCAAGTGTTCTTGCAAAGATTAGATAGCTCAAAAGGATGCGGCCCAGATGGCCTCACAAACGCGTTTCTTAAGCTTTGTGCGCCAACACTAGCACAGTTCTTAAAGGTACTATTTGATAAATCACTTCTAGATTCAAGCCTCCATTTAGACTGGAAAAAAGCAATGATTGTCCCAATACATAAGTCTGGTCCAAGGAGTGACGTCTCTAATTACCGTGCAATATCGCTGACTAGTGTGGCATGTAAAATTTTTGAACACATGATATATACCTCAATTGTTGAACACATGAATAAGTATTCACTATTTACGCCACAGCAACACGGGTTTTGAAGAGGTTTTTCTTGTACTACCCAACTGACCGAAATTGCGCACGACATAGCATACGCGTTAGACAAAAGAAAAAACAATTGACTGTATTTTCTTAGACTTTGAGAAGGCCTTTGATACTCACCATTTACTTCTTGATAAAATGACTATGTATGGCATTAATCCACAGGTCATCGCATGGGTCGCTGATTATTTGGCATTACGCCAGCAGATTGTAATCGTTAATGGTGCCAGTTCGTGCGCATCGCAGGTAACATCGGGCGTACCCCAAGGGTCGGTACTGGGACCGCTTTTATTTCTGATTTACATCAATGACATAACTGAAGGCATAGAGTCCCATATACGGTTGTTCGCGGACGACTGCGTTTTGTATAGGGAATTTACGGATTCGCGAGACAAAGTGTTCATTCACAGGGATTTGGCCAAAATCAGTGATTGGTGTAAACGATGGCACATGCAGTTGAACTTGAATAAGACAGTTTACATGGAGTTTACTCGTAATAAATTACAGTCTCAAACCTCGTACGCAATTAACAATGTCATTATAAGTAAGGTTAATGAATACAAATACTTAGGAGTGCACTTCTCGTCTAACTTAAATTGGAAGCGACATGTTGACTATGTAACAGGCAAGGCCGGGAAAGAGCTTGGGTTCCGTCGCCGTAATGCGAGGAACTTTAATTTGTCAACGAAAGAATTGCTTTATAAAACACATGTGCGTTCCGTTCTTGAATATGCGTGTGTCGTTTGGGACCCCCTCAACAGTATGCGACACAGTAAAACTTGAAAGGGTGCAGAACATGGCCACTCGATTTGTTTGTGGACGTTATGACAGAAACTTCAGTCCTACGCGAGCGAAAGAATTATTGCAATGGGATACACTAGATTATCGAAGACGAAGACTTCGCTTGAAGTTTTTTCACAACATCTTTCACTCAAAAGTTGGCGTTGATAGGCAACTTTACATAAAAGCACCTAACTACTATTCCCATAGGGTTGACCACGAGAACAAGGTTTTGGAATTTCCCTGTAAAACACACTCCTTTGGTAAGTTTTTTTCCTAGAACAATACGGGACTGGAATCAATTAGACAAGTTTGTCGCAAATATATCTTCTAATGACATATTTTTTGACCTGCTAAAATAATTCTTGTATTAGAGTTGATGTTCCCTCATGGTATTGCTGGTGATGCCTGATGTATGCTTGTACTTGTAATTTCCTGTATAGTGCATTATTGTTCATATAATTATGCTTCTATATCTATAGTGCACTTCATCGTTAAATTTGTACAATGAGTCACTACGGTGCACTTTATTGTACACTATTGATGTTCCTGTATGTGTATTTATGTATTTTCCCTTGATGCTCCTATAGATTGCTACCAACTGTATGCTTCGAATTTTCGTTTGCTTCCCCCCCCCCCCACTGTAATGCCATGTGGTGCTGTGGGTATGGCATAAATAAAATAAAAATAAAATAATAAGGAATCCATGGCTGCCGAGGACACATTTTTGGAAAATATGCCTGTGTTGTCGCGATCTGCTGGCCCCGGCATGCCCGAGGCTAGCGATGCGCCGCCAGCGGATGGAGCCAGCACCGGCCCTTCCGGCCACCTAGCGTGCGATTCAGCTGACAACGATGGTCAGTACGTTCTGACGTCCGCCGTACCACCTCAATGCCGCACGCATCGCGACGAGGTGGTCTGCGTCGACGGGAAAACCGACGCTCATCGGTAAGATGGCGAACAGCTCGTGCGAAGCGGTGATATAACACCTTCGTACAAACTTGGCGCCTTCAGCGTGGAGTGCAGCCATGGTGGCGACAACTCGTATGGCCGCGATACGGAACCCGAGAAAGCCAGGTCTCTCAGCCTAACCGCAAGCAAGCTTCATTGGGCAACCACGCACCTGCTGAGCACGCTGACATGGACAAGCATGGCTTAGACCATGCAATCCATATTAATATGTAATATAATATTACAGCTACAATCCTTCAATCTGGTTTCCGTTCCCACCACGAAAGAGAGCTTCGAGAATCGTATCTAATCTATAGATTTAAGGCCGTCACTTGTGGTATGAATGAAAGTGCTGGCAAACTTTCCTTTCTACCCATTTAGTTCCTCTTGACTTCCCCCGTTGTTATTATTACCGCTACATTTTTACGCAGATAGATTAGTTCCCTATTTCATTTCATTTTCTCTCGGATCATGAGGAGATGTTGCGCACGCGCTTATGTTGATCAATAATCTGTGCTCAGTTGAACCTATCACGTATTTTCGTTTTGGTGACGCATATGTACTGTCGCTTTATTTTTGCACTCCGTTTTCGCCCGCAAATACGCATGCATACATTCCCGTTTTCTTGTTTTATCACGCGTACTGTTCACCATGTGCTTTTAACAATCGCTTGTCAGCCAATAATAGTGCTACGCTAAGTCATTGTTCGTCTTATATTGCGTTGATGTCGCATGTGTGCATCACCTCCGACGAAGGCCGGTCCCGCGGCCGAAACGTCAGTCCTTCCGAGAACAATTTTTTTCCTACGTGCTTGATATATTTTTTTGAACTATATATATATAAATATATATAGTCCGGACAGGCCGCCATTGGAATCTGAACTTGGCTACGTTTAACGCCAGAACTTTATCTAGCGAGGCAAGTCTAGCTGTGCTATTCGAGGAATTAGAGGGTGTTAAATGGGATGTAATAGGGCTCAGTGAGGTTAGGAGGACACATGAGGCTTATGCAGTTGCTGAAGAACGGACACGTACTATGCTATCGTGGCTTAACTGACAGAAGAGAACTAGGGGTGGGGTTCCTGATTCATAAAAATATAGCTGGTAATATAGAGGAATACTGTAGCCTTAATGAAAGGGTGGCATGTATTGTAATTAAGTTTAATAAGAGGTACAAGATGAAGGTGGTACAGGCCTACGCGCCTACATCAAGCCATGATGATCGACTAGTTGAACGATTCTACGAAGACGTAGAATCAGCAATGAGTAAGGTAAAGACGAAGTATACTGTACTGATGGGCGACTTTAATGCAAAGGTAGGCAAGAAGCAGGCTGGAGATCATGCAGTTGGGGAATATGGCATCGGCTCTAGAAACGCCAGAGGGGAGTTACTAGTAGAATTAGCAGAACGCAATAATTTACGAATCTTGAATACCTTCTACAGAAAACGGGCTACTCGTAAGTGGACGTGGAGGGGTCCTAATGGCGAAACTAAAAATGAATTAGACTTCATAATGTGTGCCCACCCGGGCATTGTACAGGATGTGGAAGTAGTTAACAAGATCCGATGCAGTGACCACAAAATGGTAAGATCTAGAATTCACCTAGACTTGAGGAAGGAACGGCAGAAACTGATACGCAAGAAGCCGATTAATGAACTAGCTCTGAGAGGGAAAGTACAGGAATTCAGAGTTTCACTACAGAATAGGTACGCGGCTTTAACCGAGGAAACCGACCTTAGCGTTGACGCAATGAATGATAATCTGACTAGTATCATTAAGGAGTGTGCAGTGGAAGTCGGGGGGTACAGTCGTTAGACAGGACACTGGTAAGCTATCCCAAGAGACGAAAAACCTCATTAAGAAACGTCAAACCATGAAAGCCTCAAATGCAACAGACAAAATAGAGCTGGCGGAGCTTTCCAAGTTAATCAATAGGCGTAAAGTAGCCGACATAAGAAAGTATATTATGGAGAGAATTGAGCATGCTCTAAAGAACGGAAGAAGCCTCAAAGCTACGAAGACAAAACTGTGCATAGGCAAAAAATCAGATGTATGCATTAAGGGACAAGGAGGGCAAGATCACAACCAATATGGATAGGATAGTTGAGGTAGCGGAAGAGTTCTACAGAGATCTGTACAGCAGCCGAGACAGTCAGGATGATAACGTAAGAAGCAATAATAGCCCAGAGGAATCTTACATCCCACCGGTATTGACAGGAGAAGTAAAGAAAGCCCTAAAGGGAATGCAAAGAGGCAAAGCCGCTGGTGAGGATCAGGTAACATCAGACTTGTTGAAAGACAGTGGAAAGATTATGTTAGAAAAACTGGCCACCCTGTATACGAAGTGTCTCTCGACAGCGAGGATACCAGATTCTTGGAAGAATGCCAACATCATCTTCATCCATAAGAAAGGGGGACGCCAAGGACCTGAAAAATTACAGGCCCGTCAGCTTACTGTCCGTTGTCTACAAGCTATTTACAAAAGTAATTGCTAACAGAATTAATACGACATTAGAGTTCAATCAACCAAAGGACCAGGCAGGATTTCGTACAGGCTTCTCAACAACAGACCATATTCATACTATCAATCAGGTGATAGAGAAATGCGCGGAATACAACCAACCCCTATACATAGCCTTCATAGATTACGAGAAGGCATTTGATTCGGTGGAGACAACAGCAGTCATGCAGGCACTGCGGAATCAGGGCATCGACGAAGCCTATATAAACATAATGGAAGAAATCTACAGCGGATCCACAGCCACTATAGTGCTTCATAAAGAAAGTGACAGAATCCCAATAAAGAAGGGCGTACGGCCGGGAGACACGATCTCTCCAATGCTATTCACCGCGTGTTTACAGGAGGTTTTCAGGGCCCTAGATTGGGAAGAGTTAGGGATAAGAGTTAATGGAGAGTATCTCAGTAACCGGCGATTCGCTGATGACATTGCATTGATGAGTAACGCGGGAGACGAATTACAGCTCATGATTACTCAACTGGATACGGAAAGTAGAAGAGTAGGTCTGAAAATTAATATGCATAAAACTAAAGTAATGTGGAACAATCTTGGCAGAGAACAGCGCTTTGCGATAGGTGGCGAGACACTGGAAGTTGTAAAGGAGTACGTCTACTTAGGACAGGTAGTAACCGCGGAGCCGAACCATGAGAGTGAAATAACTAGAAGAATAAGGATGGGATGGAGCTCATTCGGCAAGCATTATGAAATCATGAATGGTAGTCTAGCACTATCCCTCAAGAGGAAGGTATATAACAGCTGCATCTTACCGGTACTTACCTACGGAGCAGAAACCTGGAGACTTACAAAGAGGGTTCAACTTAAACTGAGGACGACGCAGCGAGCGATGGAAAGGAGAATGATAGGTGTAACCTTAAGAGACAGGAAGAGAGCAGAGTGGGCCAGGGAACAAACGGGGGTTAAGGATATCATAGTTGAAATCAAGAAGAAGAAATGGATATGGGCCGGGCACGTAGCACGTCGGCAGGATAACCGCTGGTCATTAAGGGTAGCTGACTGGATTCCAAGAGATGGCAAACGCGTAAGGGGGGAGACAGAAAATTAGGTGGGTAGATGAGATTAAGAAGTTTGCAGGTATAACGTGGCAGCAGAAAGCACAGGACCGGGTTGATTGGCGAAACATGGGAGAGGCCTTTGCCCTGCAGTGGGCGTAGACAGGCTGATGAAGATATATATGTATATATATATATATATATATATATATATATATATATATATATATATATATATATATATATTGTATTGGAGAAACAGAGACAGCACCCGTTCGCTGGGCCGGCTGTTGTATTTCTCCCTCGTCGTTCTCCTCTTCCCCTAACCTGGCATGCGCCCGCGCCCGAGCGCTGCTATATCTTCCTTACACTCAGCCACGCTGCGAATGGCATGGGAAGCTCCAGAAGTGAACTCTGGCGGACGATATTGGCTGTGCCGCATTGGTCGTCGCAGGCCCACATGCCCTGGACCCTGAAGCACCCTCGTTAGAGAAATTGTCTCTGGCGGTCGGCATTGACTGAGGCGTGGTCGTCGGTCTTCTGTAAGCCGCGACTTATCTTGCGGAGCTGCGGAACGCTTCTGGGTGGCGATACTGGCTGTATCGCTGTTGTCGGGAATCTGTTAGAAGATCTAGAGGTCGAGACTGGCTTCTTCGCTACGGGCGGTGTCGGCGGCACAGGACTTTTTTGGGCAGCTGCCGAATATAGATCTGGCAGTGGGCTTCGGAAGTGTCGCGGAGTCAGCGGCGGACGTTCCACGCCTGAAGAAGGTTGCCGTAAGAGCATCCGAGAAGGCACACCGGGTGCCTTGGCTGGGCGTTCTAGCTCTGGCTTCTTCGGGATATAAGATGGCACGTCAACCGGTCGTGGGATCAGGGACAGGGCAACATTGTCGCACTTGTCCCGGAGGACCTTGCCGCTCGACCGTATGTGACTGGGTGCGCATTTGGTAAGGCATGCCCGCGAAACAGTAGAAGCGGCTCCGGTGGGTCTGCGAGCACAGCGGTGTGTGGCATCTGCTCTTCCGACACCTTCGCGAAAGGCGTGCCGTACACAAGAGGTGCTGGCACCGGTGCAAAACTGGTCGTGGTCTCTGGTACCGTCGATGAATTCGAGATCCTCGGCGCGGAACTCTGCTCGCGGCTTGTGTCTGTCGTGTGGACTTCTATGCAAGGGCTGCAGGCTACACATGAAAATTCGGTTCCATGCTTCTCAGAAGCTCGATCTCCGGAAGAAGGCGAGTTGGTGCAGGACAAAGCTGCACCGCCGAAGCTGTCTGCGGAGGGCTGCCAGGCCCAGATGGACAATAAAGGTGGTGCCCCTCTCCAGCTAGATCACCGAGAGATGGCTGGGGGATGGAGGGCACAGCTGGTCCATCGAGTTGGTCACATCGTGAGTCCCCTCTGTCGCGGAACGATGGTCGCGGCAATGTGGAACTCGACCGAAAACAGCAATAAGCCTGGCACTCCATTCCACTCAGGAAAGTTTGCTCCACGCCTTCGTACTTGTGCCTGGCCTCGGCAGCCCCACGAAGGTGGTCTGTGGCCACCCACCATTTCTGCTGGTCCGACCAGGCCTCGCGAGCTCCTAGAGTGTTGACGGTCGCTACGCAACTTTCGGCATCATCCTGAAATCCTCGTAACATTGGTAGTTCGCAGGGAGCCGGCGATGGCGGGACGGCGGGCTAAAATCCGGAGTGTGCCCGCGCCAAGCAGCCCAGTTGCTCTGAAAGCTCCGTGAGGGAACGCCGTAGCGCGCGGCGGTTCTCGTGTGAGCTGGCCTCAAGTTTTTGTGAGGCGGTCGTCACCAACATGGCATTGATTGCGCACAGTGTTGGCAAGGCGGCAAGAGACAGCTGGGAGCTCGACGCTATCAAGGCGTTAGTCGCGACGCGGAGTTGCGCGATGGTATGCTGCAGCTCTGCGGCGCTATCGGGTGATGTCGGGTACCCAGGCAAGCGGAACCCGTGCGGTGTCGTGTCGTGAACTGGTACTACGGTGTCAACGAAGCCAAGCTGAACCACCGAGGAGGCCTGTACGCCGTCCAGGGACGGTGCTTGAAGCGCCGACAGGTTCCTAGGTACCGAGCAGGCATGTACGCCGTCCCTGGGCGAGAGGAGCCCGTGCACACGGTTGGCGCGAAGTACCACGTCGCCGGACAAGTTCCCCGGAACCACAATGGAGGCCTGGACGCCGGCCGCTGGTGGTGGGGTCGATACTTGCCGCGGAGGTCGCCTTGCGGGTTCCATCATCGAGGAAGGGGCGTGGCGTTCCTCGGGAAGACGTGTCACTTCAAAGTAGCAGTTGGGGTTCGCCAAAGCCTTTCGACTGCGACCGCGCCATTCTAATGGCGCAGTCGCCGTTATGACAAAGAAAGAAACCGCTGGTTGGGCGCGCGGGCAGCTGGAGGAAGACGATGAGAATAAGCTGGAGAAAGACGATGAGAATAAGAACAGCCGGCCCGCAGGAAGGCGTTGTCTCTTGTCTTTCACTTCAATGGCGCAGTCTGCGACCACTGAACCGTAAGTGCGTCCTCAAGGCTCATCGGCGCTGCGGACCTTCCATCCACGGAACGCCCACAACCATGCAGCCCGTGACCCTCCTTACTACCGAAAGCACCTGTGAACCACTCAAGGACGGCGTCCAGACCTCCTCGGTGGCTCAAGGGCAGGCTTACCCAGGCTCCGCCAAGAGAGTGCACGGCCTACCGTTGCCCGGGAACGCCGTTCACGCTTCGCGCTGCGAGAACGCCCAGCTCAGTACTCCATCGTCGCCTCAGCCGCTCAGGGGCACTGCTCAAGCTCCCTCGTCAAAGTGTAGCACCGCAGTGGGTACACTTATCGAGGAGTACTCCTCGGACGTCACCATTGACTCAGCGTGCGATTCGCCCGGAAGCGCCACCCAGCTTTCCGCCACCATCGCGCGACTCCGCCGTGCCAGCACTTCGCTAAATCAGTGCCGCGTTGACCGCAGCCGTCTCGCAAGGCAATGCACAGACCTCAACAGAGAGCCGCAGAAAGCTCTGGTATACCCTCAAAGAGCTTTCATACCAACTCGACTGCTTGGCTTCGACATGCTCCGGACTTTCGGCAGCCGTTTCACCATCGCCGGCGGTCTTCGATCTACTGCAGTTCCGCGGCTTCGAGGACGATGCCGACAACTGGGTGGCCACCGTCAACGCTCTCGGAGCTCTCAGTGCATGGACGGAACGGCCGAAGTGGTGCGTAGGCATAGACCGCCTTCGAAATGCTGCCGCGGCGTGGCACAGATTCGAAGGCGTGCGGCAGCAATCCTGGGCGGAGTGGAGCTTCAACCTCATTGCTGATTTGGCCGAACTCCCTCCCACCTCTCTGCCACCACCCAGTCCAAAATAACCGGTACCGAGGATGGAGCTGAAGAGGGGTTCCACCTCGAGCCTGCAGCTGTGCGCTGCAGTTCCCCACTCAAGCTTTCGGACTCTTTGTCGGTACCCGACTTAAAGTGATCACGGTCAAAGACCATTACCGAAGGGCGATGTATGAAGGGCGTTGCTCCAACGACGCAGTCGCAGGGAACCATCCTGATGCTGCTGCTGTGCCCTACAACCCCTCGGTACCAAAATGGCCACTGATCATAAGGACATCAAGATCTGGCAGTGGAATTGTAATTCACTTCAGAAACGGAAAGCACCACTAACACAACTATTGCTAGCATGTACAGAAAAGCCGCATATAATATTGCTACAAGAATGCGCAGAAAGCAAAACTGCTAAGGGCATTGGCATTCAGGGGTACAGGGTAGCCAGGCCGACCCTGCACCCCGAGCAGAATAAGACGCGAGGAGTGGCTACCTTCGTACGGAAGGACATAATGTTCACCGAAAGGGACACCCCCCCGCATACAAAAAAGGCCTGGAAACGGTCCTAGTGGAAATCCTACCACACAGGGCCGTTAAAAGAAGCATTTTCGTGCTCAAAGTTTACAGTCCACCATCAGACAAGAAAAGAGATTTCAACAGACTGCTGACATCCGCGGTAAAAATGGCGGGCGAAAATCCGCTCATAGTAGCAGGCGATTTCAACGCCAGAAGCACCGAGTGGGGATACATAAAAAGCGAAGGAAAAGGCACCAAGTTAGCGGAAAGCGCAAATGCGCTGGAGCTACGGCTTATAAACAACCTTGCCTTCTCATCAAGAAGAGGCAACTCGGTACAGCGGGACACAATGCCCGACCTAACCTTCACCAAGAACGTCAGAGCTACGTGGAACAACCTCTCCGAAGGCCTAGGTAGCGACCACTGTATCCTGGAAATCACCATCAGCAACGAGGCCAAAGCGCCAAGAAAATTCAAGATCGCGGACTGGGATCAGTTCCGTAAGATAAGGGTGGGGAAGGGCAGTACGGACATATCCTACGAAGCCCTCCTAAACGAGTTACAGATGGCAGCAAACGAGGCCACCAAAGAAGTCGAGACTGATGAACCCATCCAGGCCATGGACTCCCATCTTGCCAGCTTGCTGCAGAAAAAGCATGACCTAAAAGAAGCATGGCGCAAAAACAAGCTGAACAGACACTTACGAGCAAAAATCGCTGACCTTGGCCGCGAGATCGAATGTCACGCCAAAAGGCTCTGCGCGCAGCAGTGGAACAACACATGTGACGAAGCAGATGGCAAAATGCGGAGAGGAAGTAAATGGGGGCTACTCAAGCACCTTATGGCGGACAGCGACAAACCAACCAGAGGTGGCACCCAGCTGCAAGTTGAGCGATTAGTGCACAAGCACGCCCAGGAAAGTGGTGGCTCCCACGCTCTCCTCCAAATGTTAGCCGAAAAATACCTTCCACTTGAAAGCAAAGCAGTAGCCTGGGAAAACGACAATCCCTCATATGGAGGTCGGCCGCAAGAAAAGCTAGATGAACCATTCAGCGAAGCTGAAATACGGTGCGCTCTACAGCAACTCAACGGCAGATCGGCGCCAGGGCCAGACGGCATCGACAATAAACTGCTACGGAATCTCGATAATAAAGCAATCG
>JALIZH010002961.1:0-28330 GCA_030522465.1 Rhipicephalus appendiculatus | reverse complement strand
CATGGAGGAGAAACATAAGTCAGCTTCGCCGCAATGCAAACATGTCATGCGGCGCAGCATAACAGAAATCAAGAAACTGCCACGGCCGCTGGATGAAAATCCAGCAGTCGTGGGACTGCTGATACGGGACATAGTGCGCCTCCAAAAAACGCGTCATTTTTTTTTTTTTTTTTTTTTTTTTTTTTTTTTTTGAGGATGGGTTTCGCGGACCCCCGAAAATGGACTTCGCGGACCTCATTTGAGAACCACTGGTCTAGGTGAATACCGTCGGGGCCCGCCGAATACAGCGTACAGCTGGGCGACACCTTTCACAGGGTTAAATGGATTTTAAAGGGACCCTGAAAGCGGTTTTGACGGTTTTGTACAAACACATTGAGCCAGTAGACCAAGTCCTAAGGCTCATTTACAGACTAATTTAAGCTCTCTGCTTACACTGTGTAATTTATTACAACGCTATAAAAGCTGCGAATCGCTGCAGATCACTGCAGCTCAGCCCAACGCGGTTTCAACCGCCCTTTGCGAGTACGACATGCAGTGTCCGCACGACGTCATTGGGGCTGCTGGCGACGTCATTGGGGCTGCGGTGTGCGCGCACAAAAAAATTGGCTGGTAGGGTGGCGGCACCTGTCGGAGCAGATATCAACCACTCCGCGATGTCTCTGTTGCCAGACGGCGTGCGTGCTGCCGGGCGCACTGGGCCAACACCACCTAGACTAACTCAAGGCCTCCGCGCGCTGCCGTGACGTCACGCACACGGGATGGGCCTGGAAATTGGGCTTCACCTCGTGCGGTGTTTTCCGGCAGGTTTTGGGCGGCGCTCGTTGTGTTTTGCCCGGTCGCGGCGGCCGCATTTCGATGCAGGCAAAATGCTAAAAGCCCGTGTGCTTCGATTTAGGTTCACGTTAAAGAACCGCAGAGGGCGCAGAATTCCGGAGCCCTCCGATGCGGCTTTCCTGATAAATATATCGCTCGTTTTGGTCGTTAAGCACCAATAGTTAATACTACCGTTTCAGTCACATCAGGATAAGAATTAGGACTATTATTACAAAATAGTTCGTGGAAACACTAAAAAAAAATACTTTATGACTGCGCCTATGCATAAATTCTTGTGCCCGCGAAGACCGCTACGAATGTGAAAACCTTGCAAACACAAGTAAATCTGTTTTTGCCTTACATTACATTTAAAGCAAAGTAAAACACATAACTTATTGACAATGGAAAGGGAAGAAATCCAGGAAGGAATGGGTACACGTTTTCAATAAATAAGTGATTTATTACAAAAGATGACAAAGATGGAGAAAAAATAAATGGAGCATCCCAGCTAGATGAAATAATGTTCTGCAAATCTACCAGCACGAATGAACATAGTTTACATCACACAAATACTTCTTTTTTTTATTTACAGTACTATAAGCCCTTGCAGGCTGTTACAGGGGTGGGAAAGGACATATGCAAAGTAGTTTCAAACCTTGGTAAAAAGAGGTTCAGGTGATTTATAATCAACAAATACACTTCACTTGAGTTGTTCAATACAATAATTCTAACTGGGCAGAATGAAAAACCTGAATACATTCAAATTTCAAACAGTTCAAACAACAAGAAAACATGATCACAATACATATTTATGTCCAAAGTCACTTTTCATTTCTGCAGAGTTTGCAGCTTTCGACTTTCTTTTGTAATAGTTGGGTTGTCGTTTGGCGTTTGGAGCTTTCGCTTTCCTTTCGGAATAGTCAGTTCGTTGTTTGCTGTTTTGCACAAATTGTTGAGCAGTGTATTTGCCGCTGCACTCAAGACATGATGCATTACTTCCGGTGGGGAATGACCTGAGTCACAGAAGTCAAGGGCCTCAAAATTATTGAGTGCATGAGACACAAGTGTTACGAGTGCCTCCTTTTGGTTGGTCAGTGCAAGAAATTGCGAAGCATACTGATCGCCTCTCAGCTTATCGAGGATAATTTCTGTGAAGAGCACTGCATTAACTACTACAGCTTGTGGGAACTTGAGTCCACCCCTTGACATACCTGAAATGAGTACGTTTTCATCCCGGTCCAGATCTGTGTTTTCCAACACAAGGTTTTCCTTACAAAACGCACACACATCAACTTCTTCAGTGCAACATGTGCACAATATCCTGCAACGTAAGTCACAGCAGGCATCCGTGAAGCTTTTTTCTCGATGTCTGCATTAGTAACTTTAACATGAAACTGTTCATGAAGGGAATCAGGAGTTGCCTTTGAGACAGGTCGAGCTATGACCTCGAAGTCAGGAAGATCAAGCACTTTTTGCAGCCTCAGCTTGCTCTCAGACTCATAAATTTGTCGAACAGAGACATGGTACTGGGAACCACTCAGTTGGCAATACTTTCCAAACCGTTCTTCAAGAGAATCGGTTTGAAATTTTCCAAGCAACACATATGTAAACCCAAGTTCCTGTAAACAGTACAGGGAAATTTCACGCAGAGCATGACTCGTGTGGCCAAGAGCCATGCGAGTCTCTGGCGTGAGATGCCCAGCATCGTGCTTAAGACTTGTCCAGTAGTCAAGCCACTCTGGTATCTTCTTCAAAAATTCCATCTGGGGGCAGGATGCGGAAGTTATTGGGTACTGCATGTCATCTCGCAGGCGTACACCTTTCCTTGGTGTTTTGACATTCACTATCCTCCACCAAGTTAGGATTGTGGCTATAAAATCAGCAGTTCCTTTTGCATGTTGTATGGTCGTAGAGTTGAATGCAGCTACAGTTGACTCATTAAAAATTCGCAGTACAAGTTTCACATTTTGCCGTTCCATATTAGATGGGTCCAGTGCCTTCAAAGACAAAGTAGGTGCTATCTTTAATAGCTCATTTTTCTCTGCATCATGTAACTCACGCAATGCTTTAAATGATGCTGTGAGGATAGCTGGCTTGGGGTCACTGCTGTTTATGTCAGGATAGTATATGCATTTTCCAACGTTCCGTTGGTTCAGCCAATTATTTCTTACAGACTTCAACACGTGAACAGTGTCTAAAATGAAAAATAGTGGCGAGACGGATCAGCTGGATGCTGATATACAATGCTTTGCTTAGGAGGGCTAGCGAAAAACTTCATTGCTTTCCGATTTATTGAGTTGTTGTCCGAGACAACTGCTATAACTCTGAATCCAATTAACTCTAGGTCAGTGATTAGTTTCCTTAAGAATTCGTGCAAAGTGTTTGCATCGATCTGGGCCACTGGCATAATATGAACAACATCTTTGTGATTTGACAGAAGGCTCTGCACCATAAAAACATGAGCTGTTTTAGCTGGAGAAGAATTGTTCGCAGCGGCCCTGCGATAAAACCACCTTTGTAGTCAAAGTATGCTTTTAAATGGATCTCATCCATCATCAAAGTCACAGTTCGTTCGTGCTCTTTCATCGCATTCAAGATCGACTTTGCATAGTTAAGGAAACAAGAGTCGTTCTGCTCTAAGGCAGGGCTCACTTGATATGATGAACAGAGTCGTCTTATGGTAACAGGGTGGGGCAATTTCACTTTCATAGAGCTTCGAATGAAGTTATAAGCATGCGGTGATATAGTAAACAGCAGTCCTGCAAAAACAAGCATCTCTGGAGAGTAGCGTGAAGAATTTTTCAAAATGAGCTCCACTTGACTGCTTACAAATTTGAGTACTTCCAAATGCCATCCATGAAATTCTTGCAACTGGTACTCACTGCACACATCCTCCAGCAGCATCAACACAATTTTCAGAAGACGGTGAGCTTTCTGGTTGTCATCAGATGAGTGGCTAACGTGTAGCTGCTCCACAGACTGCAATACTTCATTTAGTTGCCTGAGGTCTTGCAAATGTGAAGGCACATTGACACTGGGAAGGTTCTCGATGCGGGCTTCTCCGATAAACACATCAATGCACAGGTCGACTGACACAGCCACCGAACTACGCACAGCGGGTGCACGTTGAAGTGCTAGATCCAAAAACACAACCTTTGACTCCTTGATGATCACACTCCAGAAGTCCGACACCGAAAAGTTTGACAGAGCACGACAAAACTCCTCGAAACTGCCGACTTTGTTCTTCCGATTTTCTTCTTCTTGTGCGGCTACAGATAGCTCAATAGCTGCTCGTAACGATGCTGCTTCTAGTCGGACTTTCTTTTCTTCTGGAGCCTCTCGAGCGGACGGTGTAGGACGTGACATATACTTGGGGCAGTTGGCGAACACGCTGGGGACTGCAGTTTCTTTAAGGCGAACACGCTCCAGAGGCACTTCGATCACCTTGCCGGTCTGCGCGTCCGTGTATGTTGCCGTTCTGACAAAGTCTGTAGGAGCAAAATGCTTCTCGCAGAGCTGAAAAAGAAAACATGATTCTATAGACGCATAATACATGAAAAGGTCGAAGCGAGTACGAACACAGACCACGTTGATCACTAAAAACGAGAGCTAGATAGAGCTAGGGCGCTGCAGATACAGAACAAACATTGTGGTAAAATATTAATTGCACGTTAGAAATGCACTTAGCGTAACAATAAAATTGACGCTTACCACTGTATGTTTAGAAGGCGTAAAATGTTCACGAGAAACAGCCTTTGTCCACGCCGCTCTCCGCTGCGGGTCACTGGGGAACCTGTAGACCCGTACACTTGCACACTTCGCATCATAGTTAGACTTGCAATTCGGAGCACAACAAGTGCCAGGCATTCTGAAGTGTGGCCGCACACTGTTCCTATCGCGAAGAGCAACGTCCCCTCATAATTGACAACAGAAATCGCTCAAAACAATGCGCCAACACGGCAACATTCACCACATGTCATGTTCTCCACACAGATCGTGACACAGTGTTGCCAACGCCCCATATCGTTCGACAAAAGTAGTAAACCTTCCGATAAAGTTTTTTTTCATTGCAAGAAACATTTATTCATTTGTGGTTTATAATAGAACACATAGCTAGTAAACATTATTGCGCACACATGTTGACTCGCCAGGAGAAAAGAACGAAGGAAAAAAACTTTTCTTTTTTACTCTGCAGATTTACGCAGACTAGCCAGGGCGGTCAAAGCCAATAATAAAGACACCGCTAGCCAAGCCAAAGGGATTTTGGGAACGGAGGGATGAAACGGCACGCCGCCTCCTCGCCCCTTGCCGAATGACCCTCGTCGGCCGCCACCCCCGCCTCGGCCCATCCTACAGCTCCCATCCCTTAGCCGTGACGTAGCACTCGGGAAAGGAGGTTTTTGCGCCGGCCTTGTAAGTTCTAGGGTGGTGTTGCCTCGGCCCATCCTACAGCTCCCATCCCTTAGCCGTGACGTAGCACTCGGGAAAGGAGGTTTTGCGCCGGCCTTGTAAGTTCTAGGTGGTGTTGGTCTCCGAGATGCACGCAACCTGTCGGCGTGCAATCTCGGAGGTCATTACTGGGCGAAGCTCAAATCGTCGAGTGTGCTCACGTGAGCTCTGCGATCGCCAGCGATGCCAGCGTGTCTCATGAGTTGAGGAGGCAAGGCAGGGGTGAGAAGGAGGGTATGATATAATTGTCCGTAGCCGCCTTGGTACACGGCGTGCCGCTAAATTTGTGGTGCCAATGGTTCGATGATGCTCTAGTCTAAACGCTGACAAAGCTTCAAATAACCGTTTCAGGGTCCCTTTAAGGGGCCCCGCAACACTGTGTCAGCATAGTCTGAAAACGCCGCCAATCGGTAATCGAGGCTCCCGAGAACACGCGAGCCAAACATTATTGCGCAACACGCGGCCCGGAATTTACAATAAATTCTGAAGGTCAGGTAAAAATCGCTCTCTTTTATCTCTGCAAATGATGCCATACTCCCAAATTTCACGGCCGTTGGCCGATTTAAAGGGGAACTCCGGTGCATTTTCGACCATACTGAGATAACGCCGTTTTCAAATAGTATTAACAGTTCTGCAACAGCTAGGGTGGTTCATTTTGCCGGCACTATCGTCAATAATTTTAAATAAGCAATGAACGATGAGCCAAAACAGAAACCGAAACAGGGAGCTGCTCCATGCTGGGTATGCGATGACGTCACGAAATCCGCTACACAACTGTGGTGGCGTCAGCGTCGCCTCGACGAAAAAAGAGCGCGCCGCGCGCTGCGTCCGTCTACCGGGCGAGAAAGGAGTAGACAGATGCGTCACGTACACAGGGTGGCCCGCATTTGAAGGCATGATTCCGGAATTGTCTGCCGATTTTTAAAATTCATTTTCCAAAAACTAAATGACTTACGGCTGTATAATTTGGCAGATATCATCAGGGCAGCGAAGAGAAGATATGTTGAAAGTTTTATTTAAATCGGTGAATATAGAAAAATCGCCGGAGTTCCCCTTTAAGCATCGTGAGCTGCATAGTTCCCGTGGCCGCTGCGGGATGCCGCCACGTGCTCGCGCGCTCTCTCGCGATCACGCTGAAAGCCGCGCGTTCGAAGAAAAGAAAAAAAAGTGCTCAAAGTCATGACCCGCGCTGGTGAAGGCATAGAGTTAAAGGGGTGGTGCCACCAAATTTGTGGCTTGCGCGTTCTTCGCTGCAGGCGTTTCTTATAGCTCTAGGAAGCATGATTTATATTGCGAGAATTTGGGTGTTTTATAGCGCTATACTTAGTGCTTCTATAAATTATTGTAATGGCAACAATGACAATGTACCAACATGTCGCTGCTCGTGTGGTTATAGGCCTCGTGCGCTGCTGTTTCAAATCAGACATGCAGCGCCCTGTCGAAATGTCCCTGTTCCCTCCGCACAGCCGTGCCTGGCCGCAGCAGGTTGTCAATGGTCCCTAGCTGTGCAAGCGTGTCTAAGCGGCGACAAAAAGTCGACTTGTATCTGCTGTTGCGTATTCGGATGTCTTAACAACTGCAAGACCACGGCCGGGAAACTACTGAAGGTTCGATTTTATCGTCTCCCCTAGAAATCGTGTAATACAAAGCTGATCGGCGAAAACGTTGGATCGCGGCTGTTCGGAAGCAAACGTGGCCTGTGTTCGCACGGTTTCTTTCGCTTTCCGTCCTCCTCAGTGGCGTAGCCAGGGGGAGGGGGGGGGGGTCATAACCCATCCCCCCGCCCCATTTTTTTATTTTGCGTGTGTATATATAAACACACGCACACACAAACGCTTGCACGAACACACACAAAGTAGGATTGAACTCCCACTGAGAGAAATTTTCTCGTTACGCTACTGCTCCAGGTAATATTAACACATTGTTGGTTCCCTTGTTTCTTTTATTATTGTTAGCCCGAATGAAGATTGGTGGTAATCAGAGCGACGCAAAACAGTCATCTGCAGTGCCCACTTTGTCGGCTGTTCACCTCAGGATTGGCTGTATGATGGGACGACCTAAACAAAAAACACAGTTGCAAATGTTGAAAAATATGATTTCGAAAGCTGTGAACAGACGCTCACTGTCCACCAACGGACTTTTCTGCGTCAAACGCCGGTCGACCGCTTCTGCTAGGCACACGGCCATGAAATTGAGCCTTGCAGGTGCAATGAGCTTGTGCAACATTTTGTTTTCGTGCGCTGATAACCAGTAGAAGAAAAGTAAATAGTCGGTTTATGCTTGCACAGGAGTGTTTTCACACAATTCAGAGAATGGAACCAGCCTACTCAAGTGCGCACGCCCAGATCTGCGCAGTAGAAAAAAAAAAAATTCCGAGGAAAGTTTCATAAAACGTAATCATCCACCGCGTACCAGCTAATGCGCTTGTTTGACGTACTAACAGCGCCAGAAAACAGAGACGGGCACTTTATGCGGTCTCTGTCCTTTTACTATCGTCTTCCAAGGAAAAAAGTTTACTGACCTCCAAACGCACGTCCTACTACACGCTCTTCATTTGCGCGACGCATTTTTCGGAAGATTGCCGTCGGACCGGCGGCACTGTGGAGTTCTCTCACGCAATAAACGCGATTAGCGGCGTACAAGTCGCCACCATGAAGCAAACTACTTCGTCTTAAGTATTTCTGAATGTTTGCTATTCGTCCGTAGCCGCAAAACAACAAGCGGGGCTCATTTTGCGTTGCCATTGTCACGCGCCGACAATCACCGCATACAATTTCAAGCTGCGCGCCGGGAAGGGAACAGGGACAGAATGCGTGATGTGGCCACATTGGCGCTGCGCACTCGGAGAGCGTAAAGTCCCTAAAAAAACTAAAGTAGCGCCAACCGCGCCCCTTCGCCTCTGCCTCCTCTCCCAGCAGCTGCAGCAGCGCCTCTATGGTGTCCGCCAGGAAACTGCCGAAAGCACGGCCGGCCGTGCATACCCTCTCCCGGCGCACGGGGAGAGGGTATGCACAGCGCCGGGAGAGGGTATACACAGAGGACGGACAAGATGGCGCGCTTGCACTACCAAGCGCTGGGGAGAGGAGGAGCCTGCACACCGACACGTATGGCGCTACTTTAGTTACAGTGGCTAGAATAGGGGAAGTGTGAAGACCGCGCCGCCTGCACTGACGCTCTCCACCGATGCCTCAACCGGCGCTGCCCAGGTGGCGCTGGCTGTAGCTTACACGTCGCTCACTCGGCTCGCTGCCATGCTCGCTGCTATGTCAAGGCTGATTTGTGGCCGATATGGTTTTGTTGTTGCCGCAAATTGTGATGTGCGCGTAAGTGCCTCATATATGAATGAACTTCGCGGCAGATATTAAACATTATAACTGTATGATATGATCGTACGCGCAATACCATAGTGAAGCTTTACATCGATCGCAAACATCGCCGCCAGCTAAGCTTGCCACAGCTTCGCGATCGTTCCTTGGTGCCGAGGGATGTAAAAGATGATCTTTTTCTTTGTGGGGGGGACTGCCAGTTCAAAAGGTTACAAGCAACCTCAAGAAGCACGACAAAAAGCTACTATGATACTGACATCAATTCGCTTCATGTTGTCATACTTACATTTGCATGAGGTAGTTTTTTCAGGACTTATTTTGCGTATTTAACCTGGAAATATTTTTCAATCAACTGCACAGAAAATCAGAGAGCATTTTGCTCTTCTCAAAGATTTTATTAATAGGGGTTGGGAACATCAAAGTAGGGCAGGGTGGTGCACATCACATCGTCCTTCGAAGCTTCAGGTGCTTCGATCTTTCTCTTGCAGAACTTCTCTGTTTGTTCAGAGATTTTGTGTAGAAGTGTAGCCGTGTAAGCACGAAAAACTTGATCATGTTGCTCGTTAGGTCTTGCTTGTGTAAGTCACAGCCTACAGGTGGTACGGCCTTCATTGAGTTAACAAGCTCAAATATCGTGTCTCTTTGGAGTTTATTCCAACTGAACCACAACGTAAATGTGTCCTCCAGAGCCTCGGTGAACGAAAACAGTTCTGGTGAAGGATACAGGAGCCCTCCAATATCACAGAACGCTGTGAATGACGCAAGATTCTTATCTGTGTTGTCATGAGATGTGAGCAGCTGCTCAAAACAATCCCGGCATTTTGTTGCCAAAACTTTCCTCCGTGCCACATAGCCGGCCAAATAGTACACCAGTCTCGCATCACTCATTTGCACTGGGTAAACGTGGTCAGAAAGGAGAGTTGAAGACTGCAACACACTTGAAGCTTCGTCCAAGTTTCCAGTGTCCAGTAAATCGTCTACATGGTTGGCCACTTCATCAGTTCCAACTAGTGACGTAAGTGTGCCACCTGCACAGTTGCCCGTGTCTGGAGCTTTTTACCAAATTGTAAAAGCTTAGGGAATTCACGGCAGTAAGGAACTGGGTTGATGTGGGGTGGTCATTGCACCCAGATAACTGACGAATTATCCCGAATAGCTTTTCGATCGGATCTTGACTGAGACGTGAAGTCAACAAATATTTGTACTGCACTTCCTCTGACAGGTATGTTAAAAGTTCCAAAGTGCCTTGAAGAGTTACTCTTAAACCTTCTGCAGTGCTAGCAGACAAAAAGCCCGCTTTGGTAGGTCCAGTGCAGGCTTCCCAACGGTCTAAGTACGCTAGAGCATCTCGCAGTACTCTCTCCTGTTCAGAATTTTTTCTTAGTGCAGTTGAAGGCACTCTTGATGTCATTACGACGATTAGCTTTTCCATAAAGCGAACAAATTGTTCTGTTGCTTCTCTATGTGAGCATGACTTTGAGATTGCTTCTTTGTATAAGAAAAGCCCGCGTGTAACCTCAAGGCTGAAAAGATGAAAAGCATAATTAACTTTCATTTTTTTCAAAGTTCTTAGGGTTCAAGTGCACTTGTGTAATCTTTGGCATAGCTTTCAACGTTGTAGCACATTTGTCCAAGGCGTGAGCTATCCTGATTGGCCGAACATCAACATGTCCATCTGGTGTTTTATAGCCATTTTTGATAAAGCCATTCCTGATGCACTTTACCAGGTGTGGAAAGTCAGACACAAAAAAAAAGCCGCCTCTTGACATCAGTTGGATGAGGTGCTGAAGGCTTGATGGCTGATGCCGAACCAGATATGCCAAATCGATGCCACATTGCACGGTTCCAAGATGCTCCATCTGATGTCACATAGTCTACCCTGAGGCCAGCATTCTCTGCCAGGACAACTGCTTCCAAAATGATTTTGGAAAGCAGTGGAGCTTTCACATTGCCTCTAGACGCAAATACCCCCAAGATTTGGTGCCATGAACCCGACAAAGGTTGGAACATTATCACAAGGCCATGATCACATGGAACACTTTTGTCAGCCTCAGGAGTGAAAGAACCAAGGTCCACAAATCCGTCAACTTTTTCCACTTCCCCGCTGAACACCAAAGTTTTCTGCAAGTTTCATTTCATCAATGATGAGTCCACCATGACGTTCGAAGTCTCCCATATTAGCAGTCTTCTTAGAAATGCTTGAAAGGACACATTTATTGAAACCAAAGCATGTGTCGTACTTCTTCATGAATGCTCTGAGGCATGTACGACTTGGCAGCACAAGGGATTTTCTCTCTACGCACATGCTCATAAAGTCGCGGGCTCTTCATGTGCATAATGACACACTCCAACATCCACTCTGGGCTGTAGCGCATACCATTTAGGACTTGCGCCTTGCAGCTTCAAAACACTGCAATATAGCATTTTTCTGTTTGGGTGGGAGCTTGTCTATTTTGCTGAAGAGTGCAGCTTCTTCAATTTCTTGATTCTCTAATGCCAGTTGTGCAATAGTCTGGTCGAGAGTCTTCACCTTGTTTCTAAGGCGGCGCACTGTCTGAGTTTTAGCTTTAAGCTTTGTTGCACGGGTCAGTTTGTCTGCTGCTTTCTTCTTTTCGGTACCTCTGATTGACAAGGAGCTTCCTCAAGTACTTGCAACTGATGCAGCACCTTTCATCTTCACTTGGGGGTCCCTTTACATTTGTGATGGTAGAGCTTCCCATTCCACACCTTTAAGTTCTTACCAGATAATGCAAACGGAAACTCGCACAACAAGCTCGCCCCTGAACACACTGGCATGACATCAACAGCCTGCAGAAGATCAGCTGGTTCACATGGCGCATTCATCGAAATCTTTACACCACGCACAAATACTTCATGTGTTATGGCACTTCCACTGGCACAAAATGTAACAAGTTTCTCTGCGTGAAGGAGGCTCATGTCCGAGCTGGGCGTGCACAAGCTGTAGGCGACATTTAGCGGATCCTCACTAAATACGTGCCTTCCCCACCGATTTGAAGGAAGCGGAACGTCTTTGCAGTCGTAAACAGGCGCAGTTGGAAGTTCGGGTGGCTCCGATCCATTGTGCGGCTGCTCCCGGTCGTCGTCCTTTCGACGTCTTTTCTGCGGAATCACAAGCGGCGGGCATGACCTCTCCTTGGGGTTTCTTTTTTCGCGCCACAGGTTTCGAGAGGTAGAAAGGCGCATTAGGGAAGATCGTTGGGACGGCATGCGGCAAAAGTACAGGCCTAGCCCTGTCCAAACGCACTACCTCACCGTTAATAACGTGCTCGAAGTGGCGGGAGATGAACTGCTGATCGAAGTGGAGCTCGCAGACGGCAGCGTTCTTTTTCCAAAGGCTTGTCCGCTCTTGGTATGTTACGCTGCCACTGCTGGAATAAGTGGTCGTCTTTCGGGACTCCAAACAACGAAAACTTCTGCTTGCACGATTTGTACCCAGTTGAGCATCTGGGCACAAAACAGTGGCTCTGACGCCTGCTCATGGCACACACTCCGCAAAAGGCATCACGTAAACACGATGAGACTGTCCGACCAGCAAACGCAGCACGAAAGAACACGTTAACAGCCAAAAAAGCACGTTCAACCGGAGAGTCGCAGCGTTGAACAACGTGCTCAGCCTGAGAGCCTGACGTGTATACGACAGCGCGCGCCACCTAGCGAAAACATCGGAAGACGGCGTCACTACCTCCCATAGGAGCCGCTTGGCGGTGATCACACTTCTAGTATTCTAGCCACTGTACTTTAGTTATTCTAGGGACTTTAGGAGAGCGGTGGCGCCGCCAAGTGAGCGCGCGAGGACTATAGCTTTATCGGCCCAGCTTTTCGTGTAGTCTGTTATATTAACTCTATGGGCGAAGGGATGCATCTTCTTGCCCCTTGTCATCCCCCTCCTGCGTTGCTTTCAGCGCGCTCGCTCGTACGAAAGGAGAGGGAAAGCGCTTGAAGTGCGCAACAAACCCCTGTAATCCCGCTCGTACTTGACGGATTCTAAAGATGTTTGCCAGATGTGACTCGGGAAGCGTCATGCGCTAGTAGTGAGATAATTCCATTATAACTGAGAAAAGTGGTGCAGGGCCCTTTTGAGAAAAGGCCTATGGCATGGCCTAAGCAAAAAAAAAAAATGTAGGTCGTTGGTTTGTCAAAGTTTTCCTGAACGTGTCAGTTTGCATTGCCTTTGTCTAGAAAGCAGGAAAATGACGGGTGTAGGTGGTCAAAAAAGGAAAACACACTCGGGCCATATTTCTCTAACAACATAAGAATCTTGCAGACCTGACGGGTAAAAAGAAGAAAGCTGTCACTGGCTTAGTTCACATGGCGGCGTCATTCAGCCACTTTCGAGCAACACAAATAAAACTGCTGAACGCTGACGAGCATTTGTCACGCGAACGGGGTAAACTCAGCGCCATGAATATATATATATATATATACACACACACACACACACACGCACACACAGTCTAACCCTGTCACGGATCTCGGAGTCGTGTGCTAGTGGAGATGGATCGTGAGAGGGCGCTGGTCGGCACAGCAAACAAGGTATATTTACCACCAAGAAAAAAAAAACTAATAGAGAAAAACTTAAAGGGACCCTGAAACGGTTTTGACGATTTTGTACAAACACATTGGGCCAGTAGACCAAGTCCTAAGGCTCATTTACAGACTAATTTAAGCACTCTGCTTACACTGTGTGATTTATTACAACGCTAAAAAGCTGCGAATCGCTGCAGACCACTGCGGCTCAGCCCAACGCGTTTTCAACCGCCCCTTGCGAGTGCGACATGCAGTGTCCGCACGACGTCATTGGGGCTGCTGGCGACGTCATTGGGGCTGCGGTGTGCGCGCACGAAAAATTGGCTGGCAGGGTGGCGGCACCTGTCGGAGCAGATATCAACCACTCCGCGATGTCTCTGTTGCCAGACGGCGTGCGTGCTGCCGGGCGCACTGGGGCTATGGTCTCCGAGATGCACGCAACCTGTCGGCGTGCAATCTCGGAGGTGATCACTGGGCGAAGCTCAAATCGTCGAGTGTGCTCACGTGAGCTCTGCGATCGCCAGCGATGCCAGCGTGTCTCATGAGTTGAGGAGGCAAGGCAGGTGTGAGAAGGAGGGTATGATATTGTCCGCAGCCGCCTTGGTACACGGCGTGCCGCTAAATTTGTGGTGCCAATGGTTCGATGATGCTCTAGCCTAAACGCTGACAAAGCTTCAAATAACCGTTTCAGGGTCCCTTTAACACTCAGTAAAGAGGAAACAACTAACAGTGCAAAACTTAGAAACACTACTCTTCAAAATTAGTCACCAAAATATTCTACACCTAACTGCAGTCCCTAACTTCAGTCTGGCCACTTAGGCCTCGTCGTCGGATCGCAGTCCGAATCGAACGTTCTTACTTGATTGCGTTCGTCGCCGTCCAACTTGCGTCGTGTTGGGTCCTCGGTCGATGTAACCGACGCTCCTCTTCAATCGTCGCTCTGATGCATCACGGTCAAGCTGCGCTGCCGTAAGCCTGTCCCAGGTCGCCGTCGATGACGTGGCAGGGCGTCCTCGTCGATTAGGCCTAACGGGCGAGACCGGCCTCCTTCTCGAACTGACAGCGTGGCGTTCCGGGGATTGCTGCGCGCCGACGTTCGAAGGGGGGACTGCGGCGGGTGCTTCCGGACCAGCCGAAAGATGCTGCAGCACCTCCGAGGAGCCTCGCCCGAGCGTCGCCGAGGTCAACGGCCACGCCACGGAGTGCCAGCGTCCCGGCCTCTGGAGTCGAACGTCCGCTGCGCCCGTCGGTAGAACGTAGCTACCGATGCGACCGTCTTCTGTCGTAGCCACACAAGCAATGCCAGCTCATCGCGCATTCATCTTCCATTACGGCTCGTGTCACACGCTTCGAGCCGTGTGCTACTCCATGCACGCGCTCGTGCCTGTTCCGCGAGCTTCTCCTCCTACTTCGTCGTCTTCGTCGTCTCCTTACTCATGACAAACCCACTTATCACGTTACCGGTTTTTACAATATGTCGGTTAAAACAATGAATTCTGGCTGTTGGATGGGCATGCCGAAAGGCAATGGAACGTGAAATCCTTGAAAGAAAGAACAAAACTAGAAATTCGAGCTGCAGAACCCCGGACCAAAACCCCAACGTGCCCCAGCGCCCCTTTGGATTTTGCGGTATGCTTCTCCGCACAGCGCTGTAGCATTGCGGCAAAGCTGACTTTCAAAATGCGCTTTGGCGCGGCAGCGGTGATGGTTTCTGTTAAAGGGACACTAAAGGCAAATAACAATTTGCGTCAGATGAAAGATCCAATGTTTGGGAATGTCTGAAACGGCAATATTATCAACAGCAGTGCTGTACTAATCGAGAAATTAAGGTAAATGTACGACACCACATGCGCTACGAGTGGGACATCTAGGGAAATAATCCCAATGACGTCACAGCGTCCGCCTACAATTAATCACTGGTAATCAAACCAGCTGCAGTAAAAAAAGAACCTTCCGTGCATTACAACACGTAATAAAATGCTGCTTGTCCGTTTCTGTTTGATTCATAGAAAAAAGAACCGGCTGGTGTTACTATGGGGAGTGGCGCAAGGGGGCCTGTTACAAAAGCTGCGTTTTCGCCTGGTTAGGGTCGATATGTGGTGCCATCTAGCGTGGCCCAGTTGAACCCGGCCAACACAAACATCCATTGCGACAAGCTTCAATGGCCATTGTTGCTGCTGTGGCTCCCGCTACTATCGCTCTGGGCGATGTTGGGCATGGCAACTGTGACGTCTAAAGATCCGCTTTCAGGCGGGTGATTTGAAGTGCGCTAACGCCATGCGGACCACTAAAACGTGATTTTATTTCAAAATAAGCATTTCCTTGGCACGAAAGTAGCACTACGAGGTTTCTGGACCGCTATTTCAGCAATCAAAGTCGCCTTAATATTTGCCTTTACTTTTGGACATGCAATTTGAGTAAAAAAAAAGTTGAGACTTGGAAGAGCTTCAGCATCCAAAACTTCAGATGCTGTCATACATTGGCTCTATAAGGCTTGTGGCGGTCCCGTGAAGGCGTCCGAATTTTCAAGCATGTCCTAAAAATTATCCTCATCACTTATGTCTGTTGGCATATCCGATATTATAGTTTTCTCACAACAGCCTGCCGTCTCTCTATTTTGCCTTTTTTGGTGCAACCCGTTTATAGCAATTATCGGTTATAACAATGGAATTTTCGTGGCACTTGAGTATTGTTATGAGTGAGTTCGACTGTATAACTGTCAGCTTCGCACTATAGTCGGAGGCCACGCCCATACGACCCAAGCGCGGCAGCCGATCGCCTCCGCGACCTAATCATACCCAGGAATTCGGGACATCGCTTTTAGTTCACCGTTTTTCACACCACGTGGCGTACAGACCTTCAACTTTCAAAACTGGCGCCGTGACGCAGGCCGCGGTGCAGACAAAACGACAATACATACATAAAAAAAATATCGACTATCGCCACCGAGAGCGAACCGTGATCGCTGACTGATAAGAGCTAGGCGTACGGCAGGCGGTCGGCTGGATGCTCGAAAGTGAATCAGCAGTTCTTTTTCAACGAATGCGTGTACACAACTCACTTGGCTGTGCTTGGAAAACACTGAATATCGAAAGGGTGTGCGGCCCTTCCTCTCGTCCTTTTCAATATATTTCGTCCGATTTTGCGGTCGTCGGCCCCCGCCGGTATCTTGGAGAAAGTAAGGACGTCCTTTCGTCGCTGCCGTTTTCTTCATCTAAAAACGCTAATTTCAAGGAAATACCAATGACGATGGTTTGACATTATGCAGAAACAAACATGACGTCCCTGATATTTGTTGGCGCTAACTTTACAAATTAATTATTTTGCGTTATAGCGTGAATGCAACAGGCCGTGCGGTATTCACTGCCAGTGACAACATTTTTTTAGAGCTCGAGGAGGAGCAGAAATAAACGCCGAAATTCATGACAAGGGCGAGATTGCTCAATTACCTTCTGGAATTAAGAATTTTGAATAAGACGCTTTAATTTAAACAACGCTTTTTACGTTTCTAGCGCACATAATAAAATAAGACCGAAATAATATTTTCATTATTTATATGGTATACAGCTCGTCTTCTCCTCTTGGCTAACTGTTCGTGAAAGCGTAATAAAACCAAGTATATTCATATATACGACCATCCGCCGCGGTGTTGTGGCGGTTACAGTGCTCGGGTTCCGACCTGAAAGTTGCGTGTTCGATCCCAGAGGCGGCGGTCGCATTTCGATGCAGGCGAAATGCTATATGTGCGATGACAGTGCACGCTAAAGAACACCAGATGATCGTAATTTCCGGAGTCCTCCACAATGGCGTCCCTCAAAATCATATCGTGGTTTTGGGATGTAAAACCCCCGATAATATTTGGATGTACGCGACCGTAAAACCCGCCTGTTTGTTGCACTGTCTATGCGGTCTGCACAACGGCAGCAGGTCTTGGTTTGAGACCCGGCTATTTCGGCCAGTTTCATTTAGAACCAGGAACGCGTACAAGCGAGATTGAAGTTAGCGCTCGTCTGGCTTCCTTGCTGCAACTTGCGTCATTGTTTCTTTGCGCGTGCTTAGATTTTTACATAGTAATGTTTCTTAAAAGGTCCCTCGCTAGGACCCAATTATTACTTTTATGACGCGCTTATCGGTGAGTCTTTAAAGCAGGGGTCTCAAACTCACTTCCATCAGCGGGCCGCATTCACGCAATTTAGCCCCGCAAGGGCCGGGGCAGAGAAGATGGTACAGCGGTGGCAAGTTGTCAGCAAGCGTTGCCATTTGAAAAAAAAAAAAAAAAGAAAGAAAACGTTTCAATATCTCGTATACAGGTCGTTTCTCAACATGTGTATACCTATCTCCAAAATGACTAAAATCTGTATATACCCCATAAAATGTACGGGGGGGGATGACCGTCTCTGTAGCTCAGTTGGTAGAGCATCGGACGCGTTATTGAAGGTCGCAGGTTCGGTCCCTGCCAGCGGCAAGTTATCTTTCCGTCCTCTTTTCTTTCTTCATATTTACATTAAAATGTAAAATTACTACTATTAGCATCTTCTGTACTTTCCATGGCATCAATGTCTGTAAGTTCTGATTAATATTGTGTCTAACAAAGCAAATCGAGCCCTTAAATTTCCACTTCTTTCCTGAGTTTCGGTATGGTAATTTTAAGTTGTTAGGATGAAGACAAATTGCAGAAATTAGGGTCTCATTAGCTCTTCTTACAATATCCCTATTATAATTCCCACGAAAGTATAACCTGGTGTTATCTGCATGGATTGTAAATTTAACCTTGTTATCACTGCCTGCGATCTTGTCAATGAATATTAGAAACAGAAAATTCAGAGCCATTCTACCCTGTGAAGTTGTGCGACCAACGTAGCTGTGTGGTACAGCACCGCGATATCGCTGCACGGGATGCCATCACCATCAGGGACAAGAAGCATCGCGCCATCGTTTTAAGTCCCCCTCCTTCCCTTATGCCGAAGAAAGACTCCCCGAAACCTCGCTTTGACCCCGGCGAAACGATCGGCAGCGTTGTCGCCGTCGTCGATTGCACTCGGCGTCTCAGGCGCGTTCTTTCTCGCTGCTGTCGGCGTCTTTCCTCGTAAGCTCCTTGTTCCTCGGGCGTACCACTGCCGCTAAATAAAGGGGACAATGTCGGATTGAGAATGACCCTCGCAGACGCACGTGTGATTCACTGCGACAGTAGAGGTACGCGACAAACACACGTCCAGTTGCATGGCAGGCCTACGGGGCACCTGGCCCTTCTCTCGTCAGCGCCCTTCGCACCTCACCCAGCACTCTCCCCCTTGTACTCAGATTCAATTTTGTCGAAGAGACTTTTTTGTACACACCCTCTAAACGCACGCACTATTTGGCCAGAAGCCAGCCAACAGCTCCGCAAAAAAAAATTCCAATATGCTTACCCGGTGCGCACCACATTTAACCTGTTTTAAATCTGGGCATTCCATCGGCAAACATTATAGTCCCAGTTCGTCGTTGAAAATAAAAGCGAACGAAGCTTGTACCATACCTCTAATATGTCCAGTTCTCATATTTTAAAGAAAACATGTGGTTTACAAGGCAAAGTACTTGTGAGAAGCGCTAAGAATAAGACGACTGCTTTTTTTTTTTTCTTTTTTTTTTTTTTACTGTAAAAGTTATCTAATTTAAGGCCTTGGTGGGGAAGAGGAGCACGTTCATTCGAGTCATTTTAATGGAAACCACATTGAGCGCGCTGTATAAGAATATGGATGACTACGAATATACCTACTAGGTGTCGTTTTTTGCCCTCCTACTTTTGACAGAGGGGGAAAGGGAAAAGTGGGCAAATGTCTCCTTGCTGCTCCCTCTCCTGTCCTTCCAATTAAATAACCCTATGCAAATGGTGTAAGTTTAAATTTTATTTCGATATCTGTGGGCGATTATAACACTAACCTACCCCGCTTCGCTTCCGCATCGGTCGCTAGCTGCTTCTGATTGGTCGAATTTTTGTGGGTCATGCCCACAGCACCTGCTCCTAACGCGAAGCAACAAATGCAGCGAAAATGACCCATCGTGTAATAGCGACTTATGCATGACTACGTATAACGTTAGCGAATAAAGTAATTTCAATACTGCAAATTTTTGTCCATCGGTATTTCGCAATTGGTCAAAATTCGTAATGTGCTCTAAGATCGCCTGCTTCACACGCGAGATCCCAAATCTGCGAAAACTCGCCGCTGATAGCCGAACGGTGTCTAATTCTGAGCAGTATTCATGATGACAGCGTGCCGGTCAATTTACCAGCGGCTACTAACGAGATGGATTGATATGCGTATAATAAGTACATTCAGTTGTAGTGTAATTATGTACCATTCGTCCACGTGGACAACTCTCTGTGAATGCTTCTTTGCCGAGAATGAGGGACATAGGGAAATAAACATTATTCGGAACAGGTGACAACCTTCGCAGGTGGGGGCAGTTTTCTTAGATCAGAATACTGTGGACCATGACCATGTTCCAGGAGCGTTCGAGTAGCGGGGCAAGCTTGGAGGCTAGCCTTCCCACAGTGTTCGAGTCGACTGCTTTCTTCGTCACCCTGTTGCAAACTGCCACGATCGCCGCAAGCTACCATATGATAAGCAAGGCAAAGCATGCTAATAGGCGACAAAAGCAAGAACCTACTTAGCTATCCCTGCTCTGTTTAACAAAAACACTCAATTCTTCTACAGACTCATCGACTCACTGGAATATAGAACAGGGGCGATGTTATTCAGTTTGAATAGCGTCGCCGCAAACGAAGTACAGGAAAATCATTTGATCAGTCCATAAAATGTTTATAGGCTCCCACCCATATTTTCGTCGCCAGTGTTGTAAACGTCAAGTCAGGTACAACATGATGAAATTGGGACAGAATGCTGAAACGTCACGAAACCCTGTTTAGCGCTAACCTCCTTTGAAATGCTGCAGTGCAAGGCGCGAAAGCGTAGCGTATACGCAGTTCGCACCAAAGACAGCCTACAGTGCGTCTTCGGAAGACAGGGACGACAATCTTCGCAGCACAAATGTAGGATATGTGTAGCTCAAACTTTCATGATATATTTACGTGATTCATGTGTTGAAGGAAAACACTGGGTATCGCACCCTTAGTACATACGCTCATATATAATGCCCTGCCAATATGAGATTAGAAAACGTATCGGCCAATTGACAGAGCTGTTTTTTACTTAGCTTATCCATTATTGCTTTATTAACCATAAAAGTGTTACACGTATATTTCTCTATGTAAAAATCCGTTTGGTACTGGTGTCCCTAGCATATTATTGAATGAATTATAACGTTACGGCTTTCGTGGGACGTGCGTCCATTTGTTCAAAAGTTACCCATTACAAGGGGAATAGACAGTGGAAGTAGCCTATACCCAGACTGAGTTTTACGAAATAACTACAGCTGTACCCCAAGGCTCGGCTCTTGGACCAATATTGTTCCCATTAAATACTAACCACTTTTTCCGTTCAGTAAACAAAAAATAAACATGGCTGATCCCTCCAGCATAGGATTCGGTATAACAGGAAAGTAAAACGTGTCCTTCCAGAAGTAGTTTAATGCTTACTGTACATTGATATAAGAGAGCTTGCACAATGTGTAGTGCTCTTTCGCAGCTATAGCACCGTTTAACGTGGATGCATCCGCGTTGACGCTTGGTGTTACATCTTTATCCCTTCGACTAACGTTCATGATCAATGTTTAAACAAACCCTTGTGGTAGCTGTAGTAGCTAACGGTGAGAGTGTAAACAGAAAAAGCTGTGTGACAGCCCCAAGAACGTCGCTGAATGAACGCAGGATAAGGTCGAAATGCCGCTGCACGTTAAAGAGTTATTGAACGCCACTAAAGGCAAACGTAACGGCAAACGTAACGACTAAAGGCAAACGTAACGCACGTCGTGTGTCTCCTGTAGCCCGGCCACGATTTTTCTTCAGACAGGGATCTTTTCAAACCCCGTACTCTAAAGCAAGTGGCACCCAGAAGTTTTGCGGCCACAGTGCAAATGTTGCAGTTAAGCAGCAAATTTGGCCCACATGGTGTGGACATGTTCGAGTCAATACGATGGTTCACACACTCTAGAACCCTGGGAGGCTCTGCTCCGTAGCCAAGACCCCAATGTCCAGCAACACTCATCAGTCAAGCGCTTGATGCTGCCGTGTCTCAAGGGATTCCTGCAGACGGCTAGGGGCGTCGCGCAATGCCTGACGTGACTGACTGATTCTTTTAATAAAAATTTTTGTGTCTCTCTCGGCGAGCGTAAGTGGGAGCGCGGTATTACAGCGAGTCGAGGTAGGCGCGCGTCGCAGAACTTTTTGGTACGGATGGATACTTTTGGTATGTATTTTTAGTATAGATAGATGCTATGAGCGACGCCGACGCTTAGGCTAAGGTCGCCACCTCGTAGTGTGTTCAGACGTTGACAAAATTGCGACGGACGCGCAGCAACGACGCATTGCAGGATCTGATCGCGGAGGCCATAGTCATGATGCACTACTTCTGTTTACCACTACCAGAAAGCGCCACAACCCCGCCGACCAAAAGCACTGTGAAAGGAAAGTGAGAAATATAAAAGGCCCGTTTGTAAAGACTCTGGAGTGTGTGACCGTGGCGCGGTGCAATACAGAAAATAAAAATTGCCGTGGCGCAGTGGATATCGTGCCCGGCATCAGTTGTTGCGAACCGAGAGGTCGCGGGTTCGACTCCCGTTGACAGAACCTTTTTCCTTAAAATCTGATCCTGTGCATTTTCTCAGCGTCATTTCCATGACGCAAATACGTCACTGAAATGTTGGTGGACCCCGGCATAAAACGCTTTCGTGTTAAAAAAAAATTAAGGCAGCTTCGCCCTATTGGTGCCAGGCCTGAAGGGAGTGTGAACTGTGGAGTTGGGCAGCCTTCTTTGTTTCTCTCTCGTTTTTTGTTTCCTTGCTCCTCTCTTTCTTTCTTGTTCATTTTTCCAGTTTTTTTCTGTGTTTTTTTCTCTTTATTTATATTTTTCATCCAATTTTTTTCCCTTTCTTTCTCTCACTCTATTTCTCGCTTGCTTCCTCTTTCAATTTTTATATGTGTCTTGTGTTGTCGTATTTCCCCAGCCATAACAGTAATGTCGGCACTTTAGGCGCTCGAAGGACAAGCGAAAGAAGACCCTCCTTGCGTGAGCGCGCGCTCAATATGCGGCAGCTGGCTATGGTATATGTCGTTCTGCCTGCGTTGATACGCGTATAATCATCAAGGCGCTCAAGGAACAGGAGGAAGAAGACGCGTTAAAATCATCATCATGGCACTCGACGAGCAAGAGGAAGCAAACTTCTCTTTGGCGCGAAGCGCGCGCTCAGTATGCTACAGCTGGCTATGCTATATGTGGTTCTGCCTGAGTTACGCCAAGCGACAACGACAGCGTACGACAGCCTGCCACCCTAAAGTGCACCGCACTTAAAAGTTCGAGTATTTATGTATGCTGGACGGAACTCTGAAATGCATCGCAGACTTTCCGGTTCAAAACCTAATTTGTGCGAATAATGAGTGCAAGGACATCCACAAATCGTTCTGTTCAAAAAAGCTACACAGTAAACCAGTTTGCACCCTTAAGGGGGGTTTTGCCGTGTCTATAACTAACACCCTTACACCCTAGGAAAAGGGTGCTTTGACGTACCAAAACACCCATATCATGGGGTGTTTCCAATGGCCTAAACACCCTTACACCCTTATGACTGAAAAAAAAACGGGAAAAATGAAATCTACCAGTCAGGGAACGTGGAATCCCAGTTGACATCAGCATAGAAGGTGCACGCGCGCGCCAGACCATACACACAACAGAGCGTATAGTAAAATATCCCATGGACTCTGCGACGCGCTACACAGCCTAAAAGTGACCATCGGCTATATATAGCCATGGTATCTTAAGCCACCGTTCAGTGCCGGTGGGGATATTCCTGTTCCCTATAAGTGAGCACTAAACATAAAGATATCAGGCGTAAATTTATGGTATGCTTGTAGATACCCCTAAAAGAGACATAACTTTTAATCTAAACTCGCCTAAGGTCCAGCGACTCTTTAATCAGCGAGTCTCAGTTATCATCTGGTACGCTGTTGTATGGGCCATGGGTGTTTCGATTAGCCAAAACACCCTTACCCCCTAAAGGGTGTTTTAGCTAGAACATCACCCTTAAGGGTTATTTGGGGAAGGGAAACACCCTTACACCCTAATTTTGCAAATTTTAGTTAGGAAAAAGGGTGTTTTGCCTGTTTGAAACACCCTTAAGGGTGCAAAGTGGTTTACAGTGTAGCGCCAAATACAGAAAGAAAAATGGGTGTGCTAAACTCTTGCAAAACATATCGCGAGCGAAACGTGGGTTTGGCTTTGTTTCCCAAAGATTATAGACGCAGTGTTTCGTTAAAGTTGGGCTTCTTCTTCAGTTTGTAATTGTTCGTGTTGATTAACCACGGCGGGGGGCTGCAGTAGCTTTGACCTCGGCACGCGTCCGCGCTTGCTAAGCGTCTCCGTAACGTGCTACTTTGGCCTCTCTTGGCTGCGATGTTTTTGAGCTGGCAACTTCCACTTTGCTTAAGATTTCACAGCCTGCCTCATAGCTATGTGTAATGGATGAGTGGATTCAGCCTGTCGCTTCCGCTCAAGCGCATGCACGGACGATCCCAGCCCACGTGTCATACATTGCAGGACCAAGCGCTGGCGAAGCAGCTTTGAACATTCGCCTGGTCATGTGGTACCGCAGCAGTGAGGCTCCGAGCCAGCGCCGCTATGGTGGCTAGCCACCATATTGTGGCTATGGTGGCTAGCCACCATAGCGCAGCTGCGAGGCCTCTGGCCAGCGGACCACGTGGTGTGACGTCACGCCTGTCACGCTAGAGCTCCGGCGGCTGAAGGTCAATGAGACGCGACGAATGAACTTGGAACATATAGCGTCAGAGAGTTTACGCTCTAAAAATCAAATATAATGTTTTTAATTCACCGCATAAAGCTGTAGAGGAGAATTCCCGTTCTCTTGCACTAATCAAACCAGCGCTAGAACGTGTAAAGTTCATAAAATGCCCAGCCATCTTCTTTGACAAATATGTTAACAGAAAACTTCTTATCCACGGGGTCTGCAAGAAACTTAACATGACTTGCTTCCTCCTGTAAAAATGCCGCGACATTATCGACGAACAAGCAATACGAATTCGTTATTGCAACGTATTTCAGAATCGATGACCATGATGGTTTACGCAAGAAATTCCGCTTTGATATAACGCAAATACACTCCGTCAAATAGCTTCAGCTGTATTTCATTGTACAAATACTACAACTGCGATTGCTGGAAACTTGTATACTTTTGTGTCTTTTAATTCCACACAATCGACGCTAAACATTTGTTCATACGTTTCAGGCAGCACAAGAGTCGCAAAAAAATACTTCTTTCCTATGCATAGCTGCAGAGGCAAAAATATTCATAATATCTCCATAAACATTTAGCTTAAGAAACCAACTTTATAAACCTGTTATCTGCGTTTTTCTGTTTATTGACTGGATACTTTATATCTAAACGAGAAAGGCGCCTAGAAGCATTTTAGTATTGTACGATACCATGAAACCAGTTATTTTTTGCAGGATAACTTTGGTGCGGATAGAAAGTAACAAAAACAAGAACCGAAACTAAATGACCTACATTTCGTCGTATGCCATCTGGCGAAAGGCATCGAGACTAAGCGAAAAAAAAAAAAAAAGGACACCGCAGCCGGGATCGAACCTGCGAACTCGCGGTTGCGTTATCAGCGATTTTGATCTCTCGTCGTTCAACGCGCTCGGCTATCGCTTCAACGCGTTTCTGCGGACGAAAACCCAGTTTATATATCTACCACAATGAATTCCGCGACCTTGTTATGAAAACTGCGGTTTTGGAACAACTTTTTCGCCATTCGAAGAGTTGCTGCTGCAACCAGGTGATAGCTGAGTCATTGAAGTTGATAAATCCCCGGGAACTTACCAATCGATGCTACTGTTTCGTCGCAAATCGCATTTTTGTGGCCAGAAAACCCTTCCTAAATTTGACCGTTTCCATAGGCTCCCATACTTAAAACTTCGCCCGCAATTTGGAACGGGTTTTTGGACGTAAATAATGTTGCTGCTTCCATGACATGTCGGGATGGTTACGTAGAGCCTATTTCCTCGGGAACTTAGTGAAAGATGGCTTCTACCATTAGTTATTCGCGAAAAACGACGCTCTCCCATAGAAAACGCGCATGTTTCCAAGGGCGACCGCTAGAGGCGCTGTTCGGCGATGTCCCTAATTCCTGGACACGAGTCCCGCTCATGCAGTCGGCAATGTCATGAGCCTGACGTCAGTCTCATGAGCGCGCCCCATTGGTGCAGGCTTGTGTGCATCTGCTTTTGAGGAGAAAATTCCGCGGACTTCTGAAGTGTATCCGAGTGTAGTGGTGCCAAGGCTGAAAGAAAAGCGGACCTTGGCGTCCCTGAATTTTTTTTTTGTCTTTTTTTTTCTCTCTGTTTCTTGTATCTCTTTTTTTTAAAGGTTTCTTTCTATTTCTTTCTCTCTCTCTATTGCTTTCTTTTTTCTCGCTTTTTCTTATCTTCTTTTCTTTTCATCGCTTCCTCTTTCTATCGTTTTTTCCTGTCCCTGTTTCTTTCTCTCTCTCTCTCGCTCTATCGCTTTCCCTGTCATTCTAGCTTTGTCTTTCTTCCTCCTATTTCTGTCTAATTTTCTCTTTCTATATATCGCTTTCTTTCGCTTTTTTTATTCTTTTTGTCTCTTTCACGTTCTCCAGTTCGCCGAGCAGAGTTTTCGTTTACGCTCACAGCTGCTGTACTCAGTAGTGGGGCTCGCCCAATGCCTGCGGCGCATACCCGCCTGAGGAGTTTTGCCCGACGGAGCATTCAATGTTAAGAAATAAGCGAAACCTTACTACTCCTTACACTCGGGTGCGTAACTATTTGGTGAAGTTGGTAGCTAATGTTAAAGGCTTACAGCGCATAAAAAAAAATTATAAAAACACGGACAAAAGAAGTCACTCATGTACAAAGGAGACTTACACCGATGTAATAAAACACATTAACGCCGCCCAGACGCATCCGTCGAAACGCGCTGTTTCTCGTCCACGCGCACAACTCTCAAGCAGCAATAGACCTTCTTCAAGCAATCGCAGAAAGACCCGCGGGCGCGTCGAACGCAGCTGGGCCGCGAGACCGCTAACCACAAGAACGCTGACACCTTGGAACGTTGTCATTGCAGTCTTCACATTACTTTAAAGATGCGCCAAAATTAGCGTTATACAACGCTCACAATACTCGCCATATCAGTCCCAAAGACGCATTTCGCACAATTAAAAACGTGCAAATATTGTTTTGTGCTTATATAGAATACTTTTACGTAAAGTACAGGGACTATTTATGTCATTTATTTTGCGCGCAAAGAACCGTTTCTAGGCTGGTTCACTAGATAGCGCCATCATACCAACACCCGGGAGTGTGTGCGATTGCGGCCGATGGCGCCGGTTTGCTCGTCATGTATATCGTAGATGTCATAGTGTCTCCATGGTGTCTCGTCGTGTGCGTTTTCTGTCGCCACGTACCAACAACTCGACTTCGTGTGACAGCCTTTTTTTTTCAATCTGAAAACTTCAGTGCTAACCAGGACGGCCTGCAAAGAAGAGACGAGAAGCACAGAAAGTTGTGTACCAACTAGGCGCAACCGAAATTTAGTATTTTTAACGGCGAGACAACTTGATGTGCCGTGTAACTTTAGTTTCGATTGAAGCTTGCGGGTGGCGTATCGCTCTCGATCATTCCCCGCTGCATGCCGCAATCGACATTTTTCTGCTTTTGCGCTGAAGTACGACGACAGTGAGCAGAAAAAGAATGTGTATCCAGGCGTCTCGTCATTGTGAGACGCTCTTTGCTTCTAGCTGCGCATCGGTCGAGTGACCCTTGTGCCAGCGAACAGAGAAGCTCTATTCGGTTTGCATTACTGGTAGGGCGTGCCTTCTGAAAACCATGCACAAACAGTTGTAAATTTTAACTGTTATCAATCGTGCCAGCGGCACGGACAACGCTACACGAACACACGGCTTCACGCATCAAAACTAGGGCTGTGCGAACATTCGAAAATTTCAAACAACGGATCGAACAGCGTTCCATTCGATTCTCGAATCGAATAGTGTATGTTTGAAAGACCGAATAGTTTTCGAATAATCAGCAACGACGAAAAATGCTCCAAGGAGCGAGACGTGGGAACAACGAGGGCTAACTCTTCTTGTTTTCATCATCTAATTACCCAGATGCATGCGGCACGTAAACTTACGGCACTATCCACGCCATATTAATCACAGGATGAAGGCGTTTCGCTTAAAACTAGGGGTGTGCGAATAGTGAAATTTCATCTCGAATCGAATTCGAATCGAATAGTGCCGAATAGTGGCCGAAATTGTCGAATATCGAATCGAATATCGAATACCAAAGATTTTGTTGAAAATTGAAAGAAAGAACAAAGAAAGGAAATCTGCTGATGTCCTCGAGCACATAACGCGGTGAGTGAATGTCACCGAAAGACTGCTAACTGTCATGCAGAAACACAAGCTGTTCCGCATGACCTGGCTTCAAACTTTCTCGCCGTGATGTTATGATTTCCTGTAGTTGAAAACATGTGCTTACTGGGCGCCTCTATAGCAAGGAAGGGAAGGTATCGCAAAGCAATTTTGGCGATACCTGCATAAAGTGCAGTTGTATGCGCTTTCCACTATTTCAAAGGATCATCCCTTCCTGGGGTCAGGAGCTCATTAAAAAATTTTTTGAACCTTTTGACTATAAGGTCTGAGCTCAGCGCTGGTTATTTTTTTACAATAGTGGTTCGACAGTCTTCCAGACTGTTCTCTGGCCTTTTCTACTAGAGCCACGACGTGCGAAAATAGCATTTGTCTCCTTTAACATAAACATGCGCTCACTTTTGAACCAGTATATCTGTGAAAGTTTTAATGGAAGGCCTTCTGTAACGACGTTAGCGTTAGTTTTGGCCACTCCACCCTAACCAAGTTGCACCATTAGCCTCTGCGCACTTTGGATATTCGTCTAGTCGAATTATTCGAAACTTCGAATACTAGCTATTCGAAGGTCGAATCGAATTATTCGCTTCGGTAGTATTCGATTCGAAACTCGAATATTCGCACACCCTTACTT
>JALIZH010002960.1:0-22805 GCA_030522465.1 Rhipicephalus appendiculatus | reverse complement strand
TGGAGCGGAGAATCCATGAATGTTTACATGTTTATCACGTACTTATATCAGTTTGACAACCGTGATGGGGGGCTGTATAGTGATGTTTACGTGTCTACAGGTATCGGTGTGAACAGCGACGGTAAATGTGTTACATCACCGCGCAATTGTAGAAGTAAATGAGACTTTTCAAAGTTCAACGGGTTGCCCAGAAAACAGCCGCCACTTGATATCGCCACGCTAGAAACGCAACTCTGGAACTTCTTGCACACTTATTACCTCAGCCGCACTTTAAGGTAACAGCGAAAATGCGTGCGAAGCTAAAATGCACAATATTTTACGTTCGGCATGCGCCGAGATAAGCCGCACCAAGTATGACTTCCACCATCCTATTCTACCACCATGATTTCCACCATAGTTTAGGCCTAGCGTACCGACCAAGTCCGTCTACGTGTCATCGGCGTTTCTAGGTTTCAGTATACACGATTCTGACGAGTACGAATGACTATCCAGCTCAGCTGCGACATCGCTTAACCTAAATGAAGCGTTTTTCTTGTGTAAGGCGTCCGCACAAGAAGCGATGAACATAGATGCGACGCGCTTCCAGCAAACGTCTCCGGTCACCGATAGCCGCTGGTCACACTCGCCGGCACTTCTCTGGCTCGTATGGGAGAACACATATTTGTGAATTCGTACGCCTTACTGAACTAACATGATGACATATATTTCCCGCGCACTGCATTCTTTTTTGGCCTAGTGCTTATGTAGTTGTACCTAACGATGGCTACACAGATCAGTGCGTTGGCCCGGCCGCGCTCGTTGCGCGAAAAAACATCACAGTATTCAATCAATTGTACGCGCGTATTTATCGAACGAGCTTAGAGTCGACACGAAGCCTCTGCACATGATTCCCTCTCGAAATAACGAGAAACGGATATATTAATCTAGGCAGTAACAGCCTGTTGATATGTAAATATATACTTTTTAGTTGTGAATTGTAACAGAAATTTAGTGTTGTTGCCATTATCGACATGCCATACGTTACTGGCAACTGTTTTCTTATGTTTAATAAGTATGCAAATTTTTGTAGGAGGGGAAGATCGTGTCTCTTTCGAATATGCGACATACAACGCTGAAGTTAAACGGTGTGGTAGTGTTGACTAGTCGTTCTGCGTCCCCCAAAACAAGTTTCAGCGTGGCGTAGTGGTAAAGAGCTTGGCTCAGAATCCGACGGTGCCACGTTCGACTCCTCGTGGCAGAAGGCATTTTTTTTCAGCGTTTTTTTTGCCCTGCTGCTTTTTTCATTGTTTTTTACGCAATTACTTAGGTATGGCAGCTAGGGGACGATGAACCTGACGGTTTAGAGCCGTTTTGCGCTGTGTTGGTTTCCAGCATCCATCACACTCCAGCATCCATCATACGCGAGCATACACCACATGCCACCGTATTCCAGCACCATAATCCACCATTATGATGGATGGTAGAATCCACCATTCCTATGGTGGACAGATTTTCAATAGGGACGCTGTTATACACCCAACATATTATATTTTTCAGTGTCTTAAACCGTATATAAAGCTTTTAAATGTTAACAGTGTCATTTCATGTCACTTATATTTAGTTTATTACAAAATGATACATATTAGGCAGTGATAAAACAGACGAAAAGCAGAATTCGAGAAAAACTGACAAGATCATAAAGATGCAGTATGTCTCACGTATTACAGCAATATATATATATATATATATATATATATATATATATATATATATATATATATATATATATATATACACTTAAAGTTGATGCGCGACAAGGCATACATAACCGGACAACAACTGTTACGTTACGCGAAAAATACAGACGAGAACACAAAAGAGGAGGAAACATGAACAAGCGCTGGCTATCCACTGAAGGTTTATTCCAAAAAGAAAGCCAACGTAAAGGAATACGGGAATAAACGCTTAATTGATACTCAGCAGCTGTTCGCGTATTCTCCTCCTCTTTTGTGTTCTCCCCCGTTCTTTTTTTGCGCTTTTGCACCTTGAACCAGAACCAACATGCCCAGCTTAACAAGCTTCAACCTGAATTTTCTTGCAATTCTAAACACTGACTGAGTGGATTGCGTAAATTTTTATGTCATAATACATGATGCAGAATTTCGCAAATATGAAAAGGAGAAAATAGGACACAGCCCCTGCCCTACCACTCTCAGTATTTTGTTTCTGCAATCCCACCCAAGAGCTTGAAAATCGAAATGCCGTATTCTCGATAAACAGTCAGATCTTATCTAGCAACCGCGTTAGAGCATCATCATCATTGTTTAGAGTGTTTAAAGCATGTTTTACAAGAGTTTAACTAAGTCGGCGGAGTTGCCACGTTGGCGCAGTGGTTACGGCGCTGGACTGCTGGCCTAAGGTCACGGGATCGAATCCCAGCCGCGGCTGTCGCGTTTTCGATGGAGGTGAAAATGATTGACGCCTGCGTACTTAGATTGATGTAGATGTTAAGGATCCCCAGGTGGTCGAAATTTCCGGAGGCTTCCACTTCAGCGGCCCTCGTAATTATATCGTAGGTTTGGTTCGTTAAACACTAACAATTAATTATTAACTGAGTACGAGGGATTCGACAAATATTGTCTCGTTTATAACGGTTATGGTACCCATACAAACAAATCAATAACTTTACTTTGAGATAAAGCTCCAGCGTCCGAGACATATTTAAGTTTTCTTTGCACCATTCATTTAAACCCATCTTCTTAAGGCGAAATGTGTCTTGAGTAAAGAGTAAAGGACATACCCTTCCTTCTAGAAAAAATAAAAAGCCCTTAACCAGGTCGTCCACTGAAAGCCGGATGCGACATTTAATTGATGCGTTATCGTACGTCGTGTCCCTGATGGAAGGAACATTTTTAGGAATAACTAAAAGTGGGAAAAAAAATGGGGGGGACCCAAAGCTTCGCCTTTAAGAGTTGAACGTGATAGCGATATCCCGTCCCTACTGCGTACTTCAATCACTTAGTGCATACTATATAATGGGTAGTATGGTTTAAACCAGGAGAAATTATGCGCGGCAAATGTGGGAAATGTTTTCGAACTTGCTATGCACCCACTACGTGGTGTTAAGGGAATACGCGCAGTAAGGTGTGTGCCGTTTGTAATGGGTGGCTCGCTTTAAATTATGGAATCATTATGATAGTCACATATTCTGACGCCCGATGGCAATTTACGCTTGTGCCACGCAATATTCCTGGGATATTACATGTTATATTGCGACGCCTATATAAAGGACGCTTGCGTTTGCGAAGCATGGAAGTTATTTTCACTGCATTTCCAAGCAGAGGAAGTTATTTTCAGAGTATATCCAAGCAGAGGCATGGCTGTGTGGTAGAACACCTGCTTGCCACGCAGACGACCCGGGTTCGATCCTCAGTCGGACCCGAAAATTTTTATTATTTATTTTATTTGCATCTTTCTCGATTTTTCGGTCACCGACAAGATGATGATTTTCGGTCCCGGACAAGATGATGATTTTTCGCTCACAACCAACGACGCCGACACCGACGCCGACGCCGGAATTTCTGCGAAACGAGCTATTTAACTCTATCGCGTTAACACAGAGCGAGAAGGGAAGAATTGAATAGGACCAACCTTTATGTTCCCGCGCCAGCACCAGCTGGTTGCAGCAGTTCATGTTTACTCTCGCGATGCGAGCTTATGAAAAGAAACGCCGTTTTTTCTATTTTTCGCGTACGTCACATGAAAACGTGTACGACAATGTATACAACTGAGAAAGGAGCGGTTTTTTCCAGACTTCTCAATAACGCCTAAAGAAAACGATTCCATAGGTTCACATCTGTATTCCAGCCACCCCGCTATATTTCAACACTGTTTGACCTGGCTCCTCGTTTATATTCAATATGCGAAAAGCGGAACGTGCTGTGCATGTATCTTCAAATAGTAAGCTGCAAGGTGACAGCCACTTTCTCACACATCTCTTGTACTTCATTTTATACATCCCGTTTTGTGTGTCTGACCATGTCTTCTCTCCGGTGATTGTTTGTTATGCTGTCTTTCTGTTCTCATTTTTCGTCCGTACTCCGGGCGAGGAGGTGAACGTGACTGTATTTCAGTAGAAACGCCAGGAAGATTGACAGGAAGGCCGCGCTCGTTTTTTAGTGTATGGTGCCACCATGGTCTCTATGTAAATAGGAATACTTATGTCGCCTTCACTACCCATCGTGTTATTCTAGAAAGATCAAGCATCTCACATTCATCTCTTGTTTCAATTAAAAAGAGCGAGTAACGTACCTATTTTGATTCGCAGCTGAGAAAATAACGGAAAGTATATTACTGTTAGTTGTTGCCATTATCAGTATTCGAGAATTAACAATGTGTATGGATGTCTAGCAAATTATAACACGAAGTGGCTTTCTGCTCTACCTTGTAGCGCTGTTGATACAAAGACGCGTAGGAAGGTTAAGTGGCATGCCATGACGGAGATACAAAAGAAAAATAAGTTTCAAATCATGAACCTGAGATAAATTCAACGTAAGAAATGTGACAAGGTTGCCTAGAATCCATAGGTAAATGCTTGATCGCTTTTTTAAAAACGCCGTGAAACAGAAAACAGAAAACAGAAAAACAAAAAACAGAAACAGAAAACAAAAACAATAACAAACCAAGCAAAACAGAGATAGCAGAAATACTTGAGGCGCTGCGAAGAATGGTTGTAAGCGATAGAGCTGGTAGCTGAGTACCAGAATAGAGTGATTGTTTTGATTAGGAATACAGTGAAATTACTGTTATCTACATTTTACGATGCTAATAAATGCATTATAGAAATACTTGCTCATTGAATTCAGCATAACGCAAGTTATTATTTTGCTGAAATGCCAGATGCGGCAAAGTTTCGCGCCACTGCAGATAGAAAGGTCTGAACCAATCCGATGCAGAGGAATTGGACGTCTGCTTATTTTAAAAAGGGCGATGACAACGCTAGCAGAACATGTCCAGAAATTTTGGACATTGCCCCTTCAGCATTTTCGGATGCTTCACTGCAGTACACCACTGTAACTGAATGGGCGGCGTTTAAAAAGAATTATATCTCAATAGATCAGCCGAGTTTCAAGAAGTTTCAAGTAACATTGATTTGAGGGGGGTTGTCCTTGAATAACATGCGCAGAAACGAAACTTGTTCGTTAGTTCGTTACTGAGTTACAGTGTTGTCTCTTGGAGAGCATGCGGTGAAGCCACACTCCAGGAGCTTGTGGTTTAGCATCCTCCCAGAGAAAGCAAAGAATTGAAATGTGTCAAGGTGGAACGGTAGAATAATCGAAAACGCTTCGCGTTGGTATTGCAACGGCAGAGGCATGCGTCGTTCTGCTTTTTTTAAATGCGAATGCATTTCATAGTCGGGCTATGTCAGGCATCCGGCGTTGGCGTTGGCGTTGTCCGCGGAGGAGGAGTAGGAGGATAGGTTGAGGAGGTGTGCGCGCCGGCAGGTGTTAGATGTGAAGCATCTTATGGCGAAGCTTAATCCGGTGGTGGTGGTGTACGGCGTGACCGCCCTTACTGCGCATGCGCAAACCCTTTCAAAAAAAATAAAGATAAAAAAACCTCCTCTCTCCCCCCCTCTCCCCCTAGGCATCCCTCCCCCGCGGCAACCACACCCCCTCACTGCGCATGCGCCTCCCCTCCTCTCTCCCCCTGCTACGCTCCCCCCCCTCTCTCCTCTAGGCATCCCTGCCCGCGCACAATCAACCAAGGCATTACCTCAAATTCCTAAGGGCAACAGACTTGCACGAGCGGCTGTAAACTCTTAATGATGCCGTATACTGCACAGGACTGCCGCTCTGCGCTGTGACGTTACGTGTGTGCTCCTCTCTTTCTCTTTACTCTTCTTTCAATCTCCCCCATCCCTTCCCCTGTGCAGGGTAGCATACCGGTTATGCCAAACTGGTTAACATCCCTGCCTTTCCTCTCTTGTTTTCCTTCCTTCCTTCCTGCCCGCGCCGTCCACACTCCCCACTGCGCATGCGCGTCCCACCTCTTCTTCTTCTCTCCTACGCTCCCCCCTCTCTTCTCTAGGCATATCTGCCTGCAGCGTCCACACTCCCACTGCGCATGCGCACCCCACCTCTCTCTCCTCTCCTACGCTCCCCCCTCTCCCTCTCTCGCCTGGCGACGCCGACACAGGCAGCGTCTGCTAGCGAGTTTCTTGGTTGAAAAAACCGACTGCTCGCGCTGCACAACCGTTCACTGGCCACCCCGTATATATGGCAATGAATCTTGACCTCCAAGGTGGTGCCGGTGGGAAATTTCTCCTGTGCGTTGTTGAACAATAAAAAATTCGCAGCGTGCGCGTTAACTAAAAGCGGTCTGCGGCGGAGCTCGGCGGAGCTATATATGAAAAAAAAAAAATGAAAAAAAAATAAATAAAAAAATTATAAAAACAAGAAAAAAGCAAAAAAAAATGCGCTGCGCCGTGCTCCCTCCCGGGCTGCAGAAATTAGGCTCCTTTTCCTTCTTCAAACCACAACCACCATATATAAATGGAGTGAAGCGCGCGCGAAATGCATTCGCATTTCCTCACGATTCCCTTCGGGGGAGGTGGGGGGCTTTTTTAGATGTGAAGCATCTTATGGCGAAGCTTAATCCGGTGGTGGTGGTGGTGTGCGGCGTAACCACTCTTACTGCGCATGCGCAAACCCTCTGACAAAAATAAAAATAAAACACCTCCTCTCCACCTCTCTCTCCTCTTGGCATCCCTCCCCACGGCAACCACGCCCTCACTGCGCATGTGCCTCCCCCTCTCTACCCTCCTACGCTCCCCCCTCTCCTCTAGGCACCTTGCCCGCGGCGTCCACACTCCCACTGCGCATGCGCGTCCCCCCCTCTCTCTCCTCTCCTACGCTCCCCCCTCTCTCCTCTAGGCATCCCTGCCCACGGCATCTACACTCCCACTGCGCATGCGCGTCCCCCCCTCTCTCTCTCCTCTCCTACGCTCCCCCCCCCCCTCTCTCGCCTCGTGACGCCGACGCAGGCAGCGTCTGCTAGCGAGTTTCTTGGTTGAAAAAACAGACTGCTCGCGCTGCACAACCGTTCACTGGCCACCCCGTATATATGGCACTGGATCTTGACCTGCAAGGTGGTGCCGGTGGGAGATTTCTCCTGTGTGTTGTTGAACAATAAAAATTCGCAGCGTGCGCGTTAACTTAAAGTGGACGGCGGGTCTCTTTGTCCAGTCGGAGTCTTCTGTCTCTCATCGCCCATTAGCAGTGATTGGCATGTTCCAGTAGGAAACACCGGTCCATCACTGCGTGCTTTGCGCCTTCCCAGTTTTCTCTCCTGCGCAACGCTGCGATGAGCGCCAGCGTCAACGCCGCCGCCAGTGTAAGCGTTAGCCCCCGCTGCTTCGCATTTACACATGGTTCCCTTTAGCAGGAGATGGTGTAATTTTTTTGAGAACGTGAAAGTTTAGGAGGTGAGAAAGAGGGAGAGTGAGGGATTACGCGTGCAAGATTTGTTTACACTAGCGTGAACTTGCTTGCTGGTGAAGCATTGTGAAACACACGGCGCAAGTAACGGCCGGAACACAGGAAGACGCTGTGTGTGTTCCCTTCCTGTGTTGCGGCCGTTACTTGCGCTGTGTGTTTCACAATGCTTCACCAACAAGCCCAAGTTCGCGCTATTGTCAAGAGATCTTGCACGCGCGTAATCACTTCCTCTCCCTCTTTCTCACCTCCTACATTCTTTCACGTTCTCAAAAAAAAATAAAATAAAAAGCAGAACGATGCATGCCTCTGCCGTTGCAATACCAACGCGAACCGTTTTCGATTATTCTACCGTTCCACCTTCACACATTTCAATTATTTGCCCTCTCTGGGAGGATGCTAAACCACAAGCTCCTGGAGTGTGGCTTCACCACATGCTCTCCACGAGACATCACTGAGACTCAGTAACGAACCAACGAACAAGTTTCGTTTCTGCGCATGTTATTCAAGGACAGCCCTCTCAAATCAATGTTACTTGAAACTTCTTGAAACTCGGCTGATCTATTGAGATACAATTCTTTTTAAACGCCACCCATTCAGTTACGGTGGTGCACTGCAGTGAAGCATTCGTAAATGCTGAAGGGGCAATGTCCAAAATTTCTGGGTATGCGAGATTAAGGGCCCTGCGAAACTTTTGCGACCGCCTTATTTAGCACCCGAACGCGTATAGTAATGAATGCCGAGACGAATGCAACAAGAATGATGAAAATTGGTGCACCAAAAGTTAAGTTATGAGTCGTCAAAGTTCAAAACTCCAGCAGACGACGACGAGAAACGTTCCCTTTCGTATTTCACTCTCCCGCTGACGTCAAAGACCGCTTCCAATCACCGCGCGCGTCTCATAAAGACATACCGGAAATGTCACCTCATGGCGGCCTTCACACCGTACCTTGCTACTGCTCTTTGACGGCGTCGTTACCATGGTTAGGCGCTAGCAGTGATGTGCAAGGAGCACACTTTACGAGTTGATGCACTTTTTTCGCTCTCAAGACCAAGCGCCTGTAGCTACAATTCCCGTCGCTCATTGATCGTTGACAGGCAGTGAAACGATACACCAGCAGGAGTGTTGCCACTGCTCGCGCAACTAGCAACTGCGCATCGAATGCGCACCATACTCCACGTACGCAGGCGATTACACGGGTGTGGCACTACACTACGATGTACTTTCGCCGAAAGGCCAAGCAGCAAGTTGTAGGTACGATGAACGATGAGTGAGTGCACACCACCATGACAACACCGCAAAAGCATAGCAAAAGGCAAAAACACCGGAATGCATCTTCCTCACTCCACTCCCCCACCTGGTTGCACAGGACACCTAGTGTTAGTTTCGTTGTTCTGAAAATACGTCATTTAGAAACGGAAATTATTTCTTTCTGAGCAAGTATATAAAGGGTTTTTATTGTTTTTAGCATTCACTCGTACGGCCTAGCTACCACCGTATAAATATTGCACGTCACGTGTCGCGTCAAGTCAATAAAAAACGAACGGTCTTTGTCGTCACGGCACATGACATGACGTCACTTCCTGTAACAGAAATAGCCGATGTGTGTCGCCATAGTCCGAAATCAAGGTAGTTTATCCTGTGAATTAAAATTATAACAGCTTCGATTTCGGCGTTGTCACTTGCGCAACGATATCGGTGCGTTCCCCAGTACCATAAGAACCGATGAAAAAGACATGCTCAATTTGTGTCGCAGGGCCCTTTTAACGTGTGGCGCCGCCACTGCGAAAATCTGTCACCTTCAGCCGCTCTTTTTGAGCGCTGGAAATGCTCGGCAGTTGTAGCAGGGCCACATGTGAGGTAGTTAAAATTTATCAATCATATAAATGCCATTTTAATTTATCCTAACCATGCCGCAAACGCTTACATCAGGAATAGCTAGACAGCACACAATGGCAATGGTGAGTTGCTTTGCCTTCGGTGTGTGAGGTGATGGCTTGAATTCCGAGACTTTCCGGGCAATACTTTCTCTTCGAAGGGAAGAAAGGTACCCCGTCATTGTGATCAATAGTAAGAGCTTGTTTCGAAGATTACGCTGTTCATTTGAAAACGAAGTTCTAAGTGACGTATTTCCGCTGTATGCGAGTAACTATAGCCATTTACTTTTAATTAGAAAAATTAAACCCGCACCCATGAATGCTGCCTGCTTGGATAGCGAAGTGTAGACAAAGAATTTCGAGTTTTGACTCTCATTGTGTAGATGGAGGTAGACCTGTTATTAGAATAATTATCATTAGTAGCACTCGCAGTGGTATGCATTTTAGAGCTATAAGCTTGCCCACTCCCTCTAGTAAAAAAACGTGGTTCCAATGAATAAACATTCATTTCGTTGTGTTAGGCTTGCGTGATATCCCTTGACAGGGACACTGCTCGTTTCCGTAGTGATTCGAGTGATGGGATTGGTGGTACATTCGGAGAAATCGTTCGTTTTCGGCCTCAATACGGCTTCACATTCATCTTCTGAGAGCGGCTCAGCATTATGCCAAGGTATCGCTCCTCGGAAGACCCAGGAATTAGTTTTCCTGTTATTCACATTCACACGTGCACTCACTATCTTTTTCATGTAGTGCTCGTGAACCACGAACATTCGCAATTCAGTCAACATCGAAATATCATCGACCAGAAGGCACAAGAAGAAAGTTTCAACCTCATTGACACTATTTCATTTCATTTCTGAGGGCTACTATGTCGTGACTGCCCTTTGAATCTATCAAATAAGAAGCTGGAAGGTTTTAAGTATAGTTGTGAAAAAAAAGTCTACAGGGAAATTGAGTAAAGTTAACGATGCCAGGAAGCATCGATATTAAGTAGAAGGCAATGCAATGACGAAATTTATGGCGTCGGTGACTCTGGCCTCTGGTGTTTCTTTTTCTTAGAAGCGAAGCTCCTTAGGCCCGCACCCCCGCCGTCGCCGTCGAAGCTCCCTGCAACATAGGTGCGGCTCCGGCACAAAAAACAATGAAACGCCGCGCGCGGCGTTCCGTCGCCGCCGTGGAAGCTCCCCGCCGCCTCACCGCTCACGCCCCTCTCCCACCTGTCTCCCTCTCCCTCCGTTGCGCGCGCCGCACACTCACTGGCTCAGACATAATTCAACGTCTTCGGCGTATTCGTTGGGAAGACTTTATATGACCGCGAGTAAATAGAAAGTAAACAAGGTTGAGCAAAGGTGCTGCGTTTTACCCAATCACTGGTATTAAACGCACACATGTGTTATGAACAAATACACTGTGAATGGTGTGTCATGCAATGACAGCCAGTGACAGCGCCGGTAGGCCTAGCTCACCTAACAGCTCGGCAGACGGCACTTTCCATCTATCACGACCTCATCAAAGAGCACTGATATTTGATAGCTTAGTTACTCTTTTTAGGCTTATGTCTCGCAAAATAAATTTCAGTCAATTTTCGCAAGGCACAAAACCATCCCATCCTACGTGCGGAATACCATCCCATATTTCGTGGTTCCCGATATCTCGAATAACCTTTTCGTGTTGAGTGCATTTTATAAAAGGCAGGCTCCCGGACACTCCTTTTTTCAGCAAGTTCATAGTTTGTATAAGAAACATAGCTACAAACTACCAATGCATTGCTATTGGTAGAAAAGACGTCGCTGTGCACTTTTTTGAGTTTTGTACGATAAACTCAAAGCAAGCATGAGCATTTTTACGGGAGCCGAAATAAGCAGGAGATTGACTTTCACGTTGATTAAGACTACCTTGTTCGCTGCATGCTACCTCATGCAGGTGCCATAATATACATTTTCCATGCCCCGTCGAGGCGACGTTGTTGTCAGCGCGGCTTGATCGCTGCTACAAAGTTAGCGTGAACGAATTTTAGCATGTAACGAGCATCTTTAGCAAAAGCTCACTGGCCAAAATATAACCAAACCGCTCATCTTGATTTTTTCTTCGAAAACCTATATAGTTGCAAGAGTTTAGTGTCTGCTGGATTAATACATCATTTGTGGCGCTTAACTCACAATACCTAAAGCAAAGATACAGACGTCTAGACGGCACATTAGCGCTATTGTTCTTCTCTTTCGTGCCTCTGATCAACCGTAGCCAAAACAACATGGTCTTCACTTGAAACGACACACCGTAAGCGTACTCTCACTGCTAGCATTTTTGAAAACACATTTTAATGCTTGGTTGCCGACTCTACAACTTCTTCACTTTCTTTCTCTTCGCTCGTATCGAATGACCCGTCGAAGGAATTAGAGTTCAATAAGGAAATGGCTAATAAAGACACCAAGAAGAAACACATCTTTTTTTTTTTTGTTCTCCCCAATTCTCCAACTGTGACATGAGGCAATCTTAAATAGAGGTAAGTTGGCCATTGTGTTGCAACAGCTACAGCGATATATTAGAAACCGTTTCGTTAAGTCTACCGGCTGCATTTTATCCGTTGTGTACAGAAAACAACAAATAATGATAAAAGAGTAGGAGTTCATATAGCAGAAATATTTTGCATTGCGCACAAGTGACACAGTTACTGTTTAGCCGAAAGTGAATGGTTCTAATAGAAATGAAGAGCAAATTGTGCAATACTTCCCTGGAGAGAGCGAAATGGAAAGAAAAATGAATAAAAGATTGTAGGGAGATTCTGTGCTTTCTGTGGGCCAGTCCGCAGTGTGGCGAACTTGACAGGTCAGTGTACAAAATACAGTGATGTCGCAAAACTTACGATGAGAGCTGCAGAGGGTGTTGTTTCTCATCATTGCGTATGTCTATGCTTCATGAAATATCGAAGACTGTTGTCCATCGTTGCGCCAGTTCCAGTGGAGGCATCCCCTATTGCATGCAGAGTTGCCATATTTTATCTCGAAACGCAACGTACTTAAATGCGTGGCCCGAAGTGTAGCGACGTTGCCGCGTCATCTCCCGGATGAAAGCGGGTTTCACCAGAACAATCTCGGCGGACTTGCCGTGGTTAGGTTTGTGATTACAGGCCTGCACCTTGAATGGAAATCGCGGTGGTGTATTTGGAGTGCGGATTTACCTTGGCGACATGTGCGGCAGAACTTCGCATAGTCTTTACAGGTTGACCCATCATACTAACATGCGCACGTACCGACAACTTCATTACCTATAGTACCGCAGACTGTAATGAGGCCCATCTAAAATCTACATACGTCTATAATGGGGAACATCGAAAAAAACGCAAACCAGGATGAGAACATAGTTACTGACATGGCGGCTTCACCATGGGAGCTTTGTTCACACTGGCTCACCGTGAGTGAGGCTACCGTGTATATGCCAAAACGTCAGTAGGAAGGAAGGAAGGAACAGGACAGAAAGGAAAGGCAGGGATGCTAACAAGTCTAGAAGGACCGGTATGCTACCCTACACTGGGGAAAGGGATGGGGAAGCTTTAACCTTTTACGGCCTGACCCGCACAAACGTGTGGGTCAATAAAGACGCTCACGAAACGGCACCTGTTTCAGTTTCGGTTTCATAGCCCTGCGCCGCTGAAGTCAAAGTTTACGGGAATATATCTGTTTCAGTAGATCAATAATTTCGACACCAGAGGGCGAGTAATCTTCCACGAAAACTGCCGTCTGAGCACGTGCGCCGACAGCAGCTACCTCAGACGTGTAAATCAACGCTCCTTCTTGGTATAATTTTTTTTTTCGGGAGTGTGTGCATATGAAAGGAATATTAAGACTTAGAAAAACATGCTTCGCTAAAAAAGTTACGCGTTCTTACCAGACACGCTGTGTACTCACGCGTGAAAAAGTCACCGGCACGTTCGTGCTGGCTGGGCTTTAGTCCTCGCCAAGTGCACGGCAGAGCGGCGCAGGTTGGCTCGTTCGCGCGTGGTTGCGCCTGCGCATTCAGTTTTTTTATTGTGAATAGCTTTCTTGGCATCTTATTGGCACTTTGGTTGGTGTTTCCTGATGTTTTCTTATATCTGAAGTTAGCGGCGCGAAGTGAGGTGCGTGAATTGCGATCACCATTTACGCAGAAAATATTAATTTTGTGAATGTGTTGTGACAACATGCATTATATTTCAAAGAATTAGATTTTACATTGCCTATCATATAGAGTTTCAGTATCGCCAGTGAAATTCTAAGGATAATAAATAACACTGAGGGTTATTATTGCTAAAATTATGTAACTTAGGGAACAAGCTTCTGCGCGCGCTGCATTTTCTTTTTCTTTACATGCCAAGATTTTCAAACCAAAGAATAAACAAGACATAGAAGAGATATTGAGCCTCCTGATGTCTTGCGTCAGAATTGGGCAGAGACCACGTTGACGAATTGACAGAGATTCATAGTCGTGGTTCGAGCCAACTTAGTGATGAAAACTGGAGTATGGAAGGCGAGCTTTTGAGCAGTCGCCTCCTGTAATAACTGGGTGAGGTGATCACTCACCCTATCCTGCCAGTTTCAGTGAAATTGATGACTTTTGGAAGAAGACACAGTCGGCTGCAAAGCCTCACCTGCTTCGAAGTGGTGAGACAGCCGACGTTCTTGTTGTTGTCAAGACTCCATTGCCGACTTTCTCACACTAATTTAATGCAACAATCTTTGAAGTTACTGCTGACAAAACGGCAGTGTGCCTTAATTGTAGACATAGAACATCTTTGCATGGAAGTGTGCAAAAGATCAAGCAGCTTTAGGTATGGACCTGATCATGGGCAGCATCCGATCTCTGAGGAACTTTGCTCGTCACCAGGCACCCAAGAATTGAAAGCGGAAAGAAAAAATGGGTCATAAGATCAATCCTTAGACAACTTTACTGGAGTGTAAAAGGCGCCTGGCATAGCCAAGCGATTAGACTCAGCTATACGTACCACTGGCGATCAGTATACAGCTTGATATATGCACATCACTGTCAAGTGTAGCTTCTTGTTCAAGGACGCTTTGTATGTAGTGCAACTTATACCTGTGCCTCACAAGTGACACACAATACTCTAAGATGTTGCATTCGCAGCGCTGACCACGCATTTTCTGCTTTGTCTTAGCCGTTATGAGTGTATTCCTCGCTGCGCTGAATCACATGAATAAAAGCCCAGCCCGCACATATGTGCGGGTCTGTTTTCTGGGGCAAAAACTCCAATTCTTACAGCTTAACCTTTGAAAACCTTATTACAATAAAGCAAACATCAATAATTTTTTGAGCAAGTTAGCAATTTTTCTATTATATTTTTCTCGGGCAGGAAAGGGTTAAAGATGGAGAAAGAGAGACAGGGAAGAGCACGCACACAAAAAGTCAGTAAATTTATTTTGTGCTTTGGTGGCGTCTCTGAAAGCTTTCAGCAATGTTTCATCCCGGCCAGATAAAATTTCGTCAGACCCTAGACATCGCATATATCTCAATACAAAAGCCGATGTTACGCAAGCATGCCCATGCAGCAATGCGTGCCATTTGAATCTGTTATTTGCTGTTTTTGGCGGAGAAAAGAAGGGCCAAGAAGGCCTCTTGTTTTGACTTGATGCTTTCAGGTAGTATGCGAGAGATTATTGGTCAGCTGCCAGCTCGTAAAAAAGATCACGTGCTACATGACGCAAAGAGGCAGAAAAAGAGGGTTTCACATTAGCCGTCATAGATACTGGCGGCGCTGACGGACGCTCCCACGTTTAAATGCACATATATACCCCATAAAGTGGACGGGAGGGCGGCCGCCGTGGTAGTTCAGTTGGTAAAGCATCGAACGCGTTATTCGAAGGTCGCAGGTTCGGTCGCTGCCCGCGGCAAGTTATCTTGTCGTCCACTTTTCTTTCTTCACATTTAGATTACATTCACTACTAATAATATCCCTTATACTTTCCTTGGCAATACTGTATGTTAGATCTCACTAATATTGTGTCTTACAAAGAAAAACGAGCACGTAAGCTTTCCTCTTTTTTTCCTACAAACTAACAATGTTACATGAAACTAAAAAAAAGAAAGAATCTGAAAAACGCGCGGTGCATCATGAAGTGAGCAACGCAACAGGCACGTTGTAATCCAGGTTACATCTAATATGAGTTAAACCTCCTCCTGCTCCTTCCGCGCAAAAAAAATTATTCTGGTGGGACAATGCACTCACAAAGAAATATGTTTGAGGACAACTACAACAAAATTTGCGGACAGAGGATTGACATAAGCCACACTTCATTAGCAGAGAAGGCAAGGCGTAGTTTGGAGTTGACACTTGAAGGCAAAATGCCTGGTGCAGGTTTGGTATTGCATGACGTCATACAAGTGAGACCCACACTTCTTGCAGAGCATAACGAGACGCAGTGTGGCAGAAACATTAAATTACCGTGACGCTCTTAGTCGACTGCATTCATCCGCCCCCACTGACGCTTTTTTTCACTTCGTGTGCTGTTCCACTACATCCGAGATCTATCCACCTTTGACTACGCGACGATGCTATGTGATGACGTCATCATGTGACGTCACGTCATAAGACGTTGCATATTTTTGCAATTTTTGATGGCTTTGTTCAGTCACGTGCAGGAGTCACACTATGGCGTCATTAGCGATGCAAGTAACGTTTTTTTTTTTGTATCAGTTTTGTCGCCAGCTATGTTTTGCTCAAAAGGCCGCGCAACGACTCACTTAAGGTTTTTGCCTCCGAAAGCATTTATCGTCCTTCGAAATCCGTAACAATGGACCTGCTCTTGGAGACGCTGTATAAAGATAACAATACACGGCATGCAAATAATATATCACTGCCGTTTCATCTGTTGAGACAAAAATAGAGCATGCAGCAAGTATTGTGCACCAGGAGCTTCTGGAGAATGGTAGCACGGCTAGTTGACCTGGAGATGTTCCAGCTATGTCAATGTCTGGCTCTGGTAAATGGCAACCACTTATCACAGCCACACTCGCAGCAATGCTTACTGCAACGATGAACCTCAACCACAGAAGACTTGATATACCGCTACCCTGATAAAAGAAGCAACGACGTTACGCGTAACGGAGGAAAGCACGGATAATTACTTCTTCGCGCGTGGCCGGATCCGAGAGAAACACACATGGCACCATAGGCGTCCTGGTGGTGCGAGTGCGACCACGCGTATCCTGAGTGATCCAGTCGTCGTGACTATTGGAACTGCGTGCTGTGTAAGAATGACAAGCAATGACTCAAACCAAGCAACACAGGGGACACGAACACAATATATCATTGAAGCAGAAAACAGCAACGAAAGGCAAGTAAGGGGCGTTAGTGGATACACAGATGTCTCGGAAAAGGAAGTGTACAAAGAACAACTCAGCGGAAAGCTTGATTCTTACCATGGGAGTGGAAGAACTCATTTTTTCTTCTTTTGGAGACCGCAAAGCTCACCCAATATGGGGAAACTTATCAGGTTTTCAGACGAGTCGTGCTTGTCCCGAACAGGTTGCGAGCACCAAATTCCTAGAATTTCCGCACGCATGAGACTGGCAGGCACGCAGACACCTCGTCCACTCAGCGCTGCCCGATTTCTTGTTGCTACCTTTCGAAGTTATACTGATGCCCCATAATTTTTTTATAAAGCAGCTGTGATTACATTGACCCACGTCTCACTGTCATGATTTCGTTTATATTACGCGGGGTTGCTTCTAACAGATATATTGTGTGCCCGCTTCCTTAGTGGGGCTAGGTAGACAATGCAAATTGAAGTAGGACTGCCCAATACATAGTGCACTCTTCGTAGTCCACAGTTCCGAAGCCTTAAGCGCCGTGGTAGCTTAGCACGTAACGTATTGATCTATTAAAGTCGAGGGCGCCGATTCGATTCGGCTGCATTTCGATGGGGACGCAGTGCAAGGAATACCCGCGCGCTTATTAGATTTAAGTGCGCGCAAAATAACCACGACGCTTTAACGTAATCTTGATTCCCCCGCTACGTGTATCTCATAATTATATGGCGGTGTTGGTATGTGCTGCTTTAGGCAATTATTATTAGTCCTAAAGCCATATTGAATAGTTACTTTGTGCCACGCAAGATGCATCCAACAATCGAGAGAATCAGATAGGTAAAATACTAAATAATTATGCAGTATTTAGTTCGAGATTCAATTATGAGGGGTGCACATTGTATTGAGTGCTCTTGTAAGGCCCCACATTGAGGACGCTACATCGAGGACGCTTGTAAGGCCCTAAATTTCAAATTCAATGGACTTTTGTTTCAGACAATTGCACCAAATTTATATGTGTGGATAGATGTCAAGATGCGTAGTTCAGCTATGGGGAGTATGAATCATGGTTCAGTGGTTGTTCTTGTATAACTTATTCCTTGGAGCATTTCATAATTAATTTAAAGTATGTAGAATAGTATAGAAATAGTTCTCGTGGGCACCGAATACTTACCTTACGTGTTCTAGAGTCATGATTGCTCAGTATTCTCCAAAACGCGCGCTGTCGCCCGCCTCGCCAGTCAAGCAACAGATACCAACACAACCTTATCGTGATAGTAATTACAAGAATACTTCCGGCGTATTTTGACCATTGTCATTTGTGACGACGCCGTGACGTTCCGTAAAAAAATCAATTGATAACAACGTCTCGTGCGTCGTATGTAGTACGTGCGAGTGAAAACGTTCGAGGGCTAAAGAGGAACACGACACCAGCCGAGATGAAACGAGCCGGCCGTCTGCACCGCACGTTAGCCGCATAGCGGGTAGTTAGAGGGGGAGGGGGGGGGGGGGGTCTGCGTGGCTTTGACAGCAAAACCATACTTTGAACAGTCGGGCGTGGTTTCCCGCAGTCTCACGCCCCGTATCTTCGCAGCACTCGGCAGACGGCTCATACCTTTGTAAGTGTTTTCTTTTCATCGCAGTTTGCTATGAGGTTATAGACAGCGCTATGGTCACTTAGTCTGCTGCAGGAGCCGCATTTTCTTATCCTAGCGTTATCTGCTACTTAAGCCAAGTCTCCTGCTATAGGAGAGAACTGCTAGACATAATTCGCAATAACATTTCTATTTGTTGCCATTGCATTCATTGGTTAGAGGAGGAGGGGAAGAGGTCGAGGCGAGGAACCTACGCTATTTCTGCAGCCCTAGTTAGCTTGCCACGTCTTTGCGGCAAAACTGTGCCCGTTCCTTCTTTCTTCTTAAAGAATATTAAACAGACTGCGTTTCCTTTCTTTCAGTCTTTATTATTTAGCGACATGATATTCGACAGTGTAAGTACTTCAACGCATCACTTCAAGAGTTTATTTTAAGAGCATTAAAGAAAACTTATGAACGCCAGGTCCACCAACATACTTACATATTTCATGGTGACTTCCGTGTCTGGGCTCTTCCAAATATTTTAAAGAGCATTTCCTCTCCCATGCCGGACCAGTTTCAAATAAACATATTTCACTCACTTTCCAATGTCACGAATCATACGGCGATGATCTTTTCTTTACTGGCGTCTTCAGCTGTAAAATAAAAACAATGTAGTCGGGCAGCGTTTCTCATGTCATCTTCACCAGCGAATGTGGCCAGAATAAAGTTCTGCATGCCGGGCGCCTGTTTCATTTAAAAAATGGCCTCGGTGCCTTTGTTGACTATGGATTATCTCGCTTATTCCACACGTTCCTCTGTTTGGGGCGAGCGAGATATCAATGTCAGACTTTTCGCTTTCCTTTAGCAACCTTTCTTGTGAAAGGGCTTAGCAGTTTCATGACCATGATCGAAGTCTTCCTTTTTTTGTTTTGTGTATCTTGAAGGGAAGGCCATCATGCTGGATATGACACATCAATGCTGCGATGCCCCTGTTATACATTTATCTGTTTTTCTTTCTGAAATTAAAAAGGGAAGCGCTAAATGCTGTACACTGTAAACGAGATTACACCCATATGGGTGTAATATGGTGTCTATAACTCACACCCCTACACCCCCAAAAAATGGGTGTAACAAGCAGGATTACACCTATATAATGGGTGTATTTCCAAATTTTCACCCATGGGTGTGAACATTCTTGTTCACACCCATGGGTGTGTAATAACAAGATTACACCCATGGGTGTGTAATAGCAAGATTACACCTATGGGTGTGTAATAGCAAGATTACACCCATGGGTGTGTAATAGCAAGGTTACACCCATGGGTGTGTAATAGCAAGATTACACCCATACAGCAAAACGGGTGTAGGGGTGTTTATGCACAATTACGCCCCAACGCCCATGCGAAAAATTACATAATTTGAGCGGTACCCCTCTCCCAGTTGGCTCCCATGGAAGCGCTAGAAGGCGGACCCTTCTGAGCTAAAGGGCTGTAGTCCTTTTATGGCCACCAGACTAATCATAGTGGCTCCTGCCACAGTGGGAAAATCCTGGCCCCAGCGCTGTTTTTATGGTGCATATGACGCACGGGATATATGGCCCTCACATACACAATGTAATCGTAGCTGATTATGAAGGCATGACTTAAAATGTGTTGTCGTCTATAGCACGACGTTCACACAGTTATCCCATAGTGCAAAATGAAATCGAGCTTTATTGAACACAGAGCTCGTACAGGATTGAGAGACAAATTGTAGGCTGTTCAGAGACCTTCTTCGAGTGCGCAGAGCGACATCGCATTTGCGGCCAAAGAAGACATCAAATAGGATGCGAATTGCATGGCATGGAGCACTAATGACCAAGGCATGTGTATCAAAATATAACGAAAGAACCTTTATTTGCACTTTAAAATGAAGAACTGGTTTTTAACATGCTTCAATGCAACACACAAATGCAGTGCAGTGAAGTATACAAACAGCAAGAACAGTAGTGCAGTGCAGCATGCCTTATTTCTCTAATATACTGAAATAATTGCAATCACATTGCAATCTCCACATTGATACGCCACAGTTTGCACGTCTCGTGGCATGCCTGATGTGTAACATACATGACTAGGAGTTTTCATTTCACAATATACTTGTGCGTTCAAATATTCAGAATGCTGGAGAAACAATAATACTGGAGTGAAAACAATAAACACCATTACAATAGCTTAACAGTGTCACTGCATCCGATCCATGCAGAATACTTGATGTAAAGATGTAAAATAATAAGCACATCACATAATCGATAACATGTTGCCGTAAAACAATGCAATTTCAAACATGAAATGGACACACAGAAGCAGGGTGAAACAGTAATCACTTACAACTAGCAGGGGTGCAACAGCCAAGCTAGGATCTGGAGCAATTTTTGGAGCAGCAAAATGTTGCTTTGGAACACAAAAATCTAAATTTGGAGTAGGCTGCGGGAAAAATAAAGGCTGCATTTTTTAGCCTGAAATTCCAAATTTGCAGTAGCACAACAAATGAGACTGACTTTAAGAAAAGAAAAAAATATATATGCACAAACTATTTAACATCAGCTAACTGATGCACACACAGTACACGTGAGAGCTTCTATTTCAAGAAAAGCAGTCTGTCGAGCTGTCTTACAGCGCAAACAATGTCGAAGCCCACATTAGCATTTGCCGAGCCAGTCAAACTGTTTGACAGGCGACCTAGAAATTCCCGGGAGATTTCTAGAGGACGAGCTGAAGGGGGTGGCGAAAAAAGAAAAGTGGTGTATGTTAGATGTCAGCAGTCATACTAGTGCTCGTTATTATATGGCATGTGCATGCATGAGTAATTAAGGGGAAAAATGCGCTGTGTCCTGTGACAGCAACTAGTAGCCCCTTCAAAATCATAGAATGCTTTTCCGCATAGCAAAGGTGTACTGTGGCAAAAGCGGTTTAAAAAGCTTTCTGCACATGTTAGGAACAAGCTCAGGAAATTTTAGAACCGCTCTTTTTTTTCTTTTCTTTCGCAGTGAGGTTAGGGTATAATGAACTAGTGTTACGGTCTGCGCATCTGGATTGCGTTGGATGATGATGCACAAACTACAGGTGATTACCGCCTTTTCTATTTCTTGCTAAAATTAATAGTCCTTAGAAAATATTGAGGCTGGTCGGGTATTTTGGGTCAGCCTTGCGCAAAAATAAAAAATTGCATCCAATTAGCGCAATTTGCGCAGCTGTTGCAACCCTGATCACGCAAATATGAATACACAAAAACAGCATGTGATATTTTCAACTGAAAAAAAAAAAACTCCAGTACATGCTGCAGTGCAAAATGAAGCTGCGCATATACAGTGAGGTGGGCTGGTTGGTTTGGATTGATATAGGATATGACACAGTGGAAAGACAAGGTGACACATGACATGGGTGATTACGTGATGTGGTAATGACTAAATTGACCTTTTTTTAAAAAATGAAATCAAATATACATAGGAATAGAAAAACACAAACCTTGACACCCAAGCAACAAAGAGTAAGCTTTAATAAAGCAGTAATAAACCAAATTGCTTAAGTTGATGCAGGTAGTAAGTTCCTGGTCATCAGGAACATGATGCTTTAGATAAGCACTTGTTTGACGAAATCTGATGTCGCATGCTTCTACAATCCATATTATTAGATGGTCTGCATGCTCCAAGATGACTAGTTAACTCACTGAAAAGGGAAACGTAAGATACACAGCCTCCCTGAGAGACAGCTGACGCTCTTTGAAAAATTCACACACTCTCTCGTTTGACCAACACATTCCTTAACAGCATGACGAAGCATTGGCAGGCCTGTTGCCAATATAACTTTTGTCTATATGATATAGGGTGTGTTCAGAGAAGAACGTCGGTGCATGTCCGCCGACCCCCTTTAATTTCGCCTAAAAAATATATTTTCTTCTCCCAGTCCCCCAGGACCACAAAACCACTTTTGGTTTCACGAAAAAAAATTTCACCTTTAAAAAAAATTCACAAGTCTCCACTGAGCCGCCACCGCCTCTTTAGAATTTCACGAAAATGGGATTTCGATGAGACGCTACAAAAACACTATTGTAGCTGTAGGTCTGAAAATTTTTCTCCTCTTACTACGGATAGTTTGTGTCAACAAAAAATTAATACTTTGCAGTTTTGTTGTTGTTTTATTAAGGAAAAAAATCGCGAAATTGCCACAAAGCTCAATAATTCTCAACTTTAAGATTTTTTTTTCTCTGCGAGTATAAACGCCAGACTTCCCAAAGTTTTTAGAAACATTGCCATATGTTTGGTGAATAAGTGTGCTGGACGAAATAGCTGAGGGTGGTATCAAACGTTAACCAGAAATGTTCAACTGAGGACATGTCTCTCAAAATGCAATATTTTGAAGATCATTTAAAAAATAATAACACCATCTTCGATTTTCTTTAAACTCTTCAGAATTAAAGCCAAGCACTAGTTCTAACTTAATCTATAAAAACATGTTGCATTATTTTTTGTGAGGTCGGAACTACGAAGCACGAAAAGTGGCCAAATTGACGTATACTGAGTAACCAGAACACTGAGCGAGCA
>JALIZH010002957.1:0-10514 GCA_030522465.1 Rhipicephalus appendiculatus | reverse complement strand
ATTTATTCACAAAAAGAAGGTAATGCACGCATACGCAGGCGCATAAGAACAACAAACTGAACACTGGCGTTTCTGCAGGTTATGGACGTTATATATGAATTTTTTTAGTGAAAAGCACTCATTCCGCTTGACACCGTAGAATTTTAACGCGAGAGCGTTAAAGAGCTCGTTTCGCAGAAATTCCGGTGTCGGCGTTGGCGTCGTTGGTTGTGAGCGAAAAATCATCTTGGCCGTGACCGAAAAATCAAGAAAGAAGCAAATAAAATAAATAATAAAAATTTCCGGGTCCGAGTGAGGATCGAACCCGGGGAGTCTGCGTGGCAAGCAAGTGTTCTACCACACAGCCACGCCTCTGCTTGGGAATACAGCGAAAATAAGTTTCATGCTTCGCAAACGCAAGCGTCCTTTATATAGGCGTCGCAATATAACATGTTATAGCCCAGGAATATTGCGTGGTACAAGCGTACATTGCCATCGGGCGTCAGAATATGCCACTATCATAACGATTTCGTAGTTTAAAGCCGGCCACCCATTACAAACAGCACACACCTTACTGCGCGTATTCCCTTAACACCACGTAGTGGGTGCATAGCAAGTATGCACTAAGTGGTTGAAGTAGGCACTAGGGACAGGATATCGCTATCGCGTTCAACTCTTAAAGGCGAAGATTAAGGGTTCCCCAATTTTTTCCAACTTCGTTCAAGCATACTGAAGTTTATTAAAATATTGAGAATTTCTTTTTTCTAACTTCATGGCATCATCGACTCTTTTCAAAAAAAAAAAAGCCCCCACCTCCCCGCAGGGAATCGTGAGGAAATGCGAATGCATTTCGCGCGCGCTTCACTCCATTTATATATGGTGGTTGTGGATCGAGAAGGAAAAGGCGCCTAATTTCTGCAGCCCGGTCGGGGAGTACGGCGCAGCACCTGTTTTTTTCTTTTTTTTATTTTTTTCTTATTTTCTCTATTTATTTTATATATATATATATATATATATATATATATATATATATATATATATATATATATATATATATATACGTGCGAGCGAGCGGACGGGAGAGTGAGGCGCAGGGAGGAGAGAGAGCGAACGGTGAGAGAAGGAGCGGGGAAGCACTGCACCTACCCTCTCCTACACTCTCCACACACGCGGGAGCTCGGCGGATGCGAGCGCCCACACCACCTGCTCCGGTTGCTAGGGGCGAGGATAAGCGCGCGCGCCCGCAGCTGTTGCTATGGGAGAGGGAGTGAGAGCGGAGAGATGCGGACACCGACGCCTGACATAGCCCGACTAAGAAATGCATTCGCATTTAAAAGTACCGCCCCTTTGAAACACGGGAATAGTGTGAAAGTTGCAGGAAAATGCCGTCCTTTCACCGATTTCTACATCGCCTAAGGTTAGCTCTACATCTATAATAGCCGGCTTGCAGTGGTGCACTCTTTACAGGCAATCGGAGCCCAAAGCTTCGAAAGGCTGTCTGAATACTTATTGAAAAATTCAGAGAATAGAAAGAAGGGGGGCGATTAACAAGATGCCAATGCGGTTTGATACCTTGTGCAAGTAGAATTGGAACAAAGTATGAATACTAAAAAAAATGCGCCCACCTCCCCGAAGGGAATCGTGAGGAAATGCGAATGCATTTCGCGCGCGCTTCACTCCATTTATATATGGTGGTTGTGGTTCGAAGAAGGAAAAGGCGCCTGATTTCTGCAGCCCGGTCGGGAGCAAGGCGCAGCGCCCTTTTTTTTTTGCTTTTTCTTGTTTTTTTTTAATTGTTTTTATTTATTTTTAAAATTTTTTTTTTCATGTATAGCTCCGCCGAGCTCCGCCGCAGTCCGCTTTTAGTTCACCCGCACGCTGCGAATTTTTATTGTTCAACAACGCACAGGAGAAATCTCCCACCGGCACCACCTTGGAGGTCAAGATTCATTGCCATATATACGGGGTGGCCAGTGAACGGTTGTGCAGCGCGAGCAGTCGGTTTTTTCAACCAAGAAACTCGCTAGCAGACGCTGCCTGCGTCGGCGTCGCGAGGCGAGAGAGGGAGAGGGGGGGAGCGTAGGAGAGGAGAGAGAGAGGGGGGGGCGCGCATGCGCAGTGGGAGTGTGGACGCTGCGGGCAGAGATGCCTAGAGAAGAGAGGGGGGGAGCGTAGGAGAGGAGAAGAGAGGTGGGACGCGCATGCGCAGTGGGAGTGTGGACGGCGCGGGCAGGGATGCCTAGAGGAGAGACGGGGGAGCGTAGCAGGGGAGAGAGGAGGGGAGGCGCATGCGCAGTGAGGGGTGTGGTATCCGCGGGGAGGGATGCCTAGAGGAGAGAGAGGGAAAGAGGAGGTTTTTTATTTTTATTTTTTTTGAAAGGGTTTGCGCATGCGCAGTAAGGGTGGTCACGACGCACACCACCACCACCGGATTAAGCTGCGCCATAAGATGCTTCACATCTAACACCCTGCCGGCGCGCACACCTCCTCAACCTATCCTCCTGCTCCGCGGACAACGCCAACGCCGCACAACGCCAACGCCGGACGCCTGACATAGCCCCGACTATGAAATGCATTCGCATTTAAAAATGAACCATGTGCTAGCGAAACGAACGTAAGCGACTGTGCATGACACATAAACTTGATCAATGAGACCGGTCTATTAAAAAAAAAAGCGCAGGAATGGCAGTCTCGATTTCCAGAAACGTGATGCGCAAGAGCATGGTGCATGAATCTTTTACTGTGGAAGTGATCTATGTTCTAGTACGCTCTACACAGTTCGAGGAACATCTCGTTCAGCGATCACACAATCGCGTAACACAACATGTGGCCTATCGTCTCCTTAAGTTTGATTGTGTGTCGTATGGATTCGTCTGATATTCACATATGGAAATAACCTGCATTCTTAAAAGACACTTTCGGCTAGAGGCAGCGCAGTAAAGTTGCGTCACGGCGGAGGAGCTGTGATGGGCTTTCCAGCTTCGTCGATGGATTGACATCCCTCCCAAAACCACGATATGATTATGGGCGACGCCATAGTGGGTGGCTCCGAAAAAATCTGACCATCTGGTATCCTTTAACGTGCACTGACATCGTACGGTACAGGAGTCTCTAACATTTCACCTCCATCGAAAACTGCGACAGCCGAGGCCGTGGTCGAACCTGCGACATTGACTGCCCTGAGATGACAGTAGAAGATGGCCAGCTGGCTGACGAAATTTTGCCTCTTTGGGTAAGCAGGTAAACAAGATCTCTCGCCGCGCCTGTTGTCGGCAGTCCTAGTTAAACTGTCTTGTATCGCTCAAGGAAAGACAATGTACTATTTATGAAACATCCATTCGGTTAGGAAACGTGGTGGTGATTACTGGTAATTCAAGATTTTCGGCTATACTAAACTGCACAATTATTGCCTATGTTGCCACAACATAAATTTAGGGCAATATAACATTGCCTGAAAGAAATGAAGTTCGCAATAAAATTGAATTTTAAGGTGAAAACTTAGTTATTGCACCAGGTATTCCTAAGAAACTTTGATAAAGTTTAAACTCGAGTTGATTAGAATACCTGGGGAATTTCGCTATCGAGAAATAAAGGAATAAAAAAGTGCAACGTTGTTGTAAAGAATGGGTCATATTTAGAGCTCTGCCGTTTGTTACATTTTCGTAACGTGTATTTTTAATGCTTTCTCAAGAAGAGCACGGCTATGTCATTAAAGAAAGGGTGACACGGTGGCTCCCAGATTCTCTACTTTTGCTACTTGATAAATATTCAGCTCTATCATTAAAAATAAACAAAACTAAAACGTAAAGAAGGACTGGAGTACAAGGCCTCCATAAACATTGATATGCTTGAGTTCCCTGCGGACGTCCTCTGTTTTGGACAGCGCGCTGCCATTAGTGAAGTTCGTGGGCCCTGCGCTCGTCCTCGTTATAGCACGTTTCACGCCGTGCGCGGAGTCGAGGGACAAAGCCACTAAACTCATTTTTTAATGTGACCCTGGTTACCATATATGAAAGGGGCTCTGAAAAGAGCGGGATGCTGAAGCGTAGCAGTGCGCACTTATAACAAATTACAACGGCTGGAGGTCGCTGAAGGTCATTTTTGAGCGGGCCTACAGTCTCGCTTTTGTGGGTGAAGTACATTAGGGTGCTGTGGGATAAATGCTGGGATGAAATCATTAGGTTAATTGGCTGAAACACTACATATGAAGCCAACTTGACTGACTACAATAATAGCACCTTGTAAACATGATGTGGAAACAGGCTATGCTTTTAAAATACTAATTAGCAACTCAGTCGAAAAATTGCAAGAAGCGTAAAGCCAGACAACATGGTAGGTCAACACCAAAAGGCGCAAAATTGCAAACGACATTATTTTACGCCTCAAATCAATATAACAGCCTAATATTATATGCGCAAGATGACATGACATTGTCTAGGCAAAAAATATTTACCGTAAGCTACAGAACAATATATTCTCACTATTCATCATAAAAATCGAAATAACGCTAATGCATTCTTCTTGCGTGTTCAGTGGCGGTAATGTCTTTGCTTGTACACAAGATGCTAATTCGCTTAAAAATTGCAGCACACATGCAGATCTGGCAGCGCGCAAGCCAATGAGTATTACCTTTACTTCTTACTGAAAGCATCGCAAAGACACCCTTAGAATTTCGAAGTTGGCCATGCCACGCAAACATTACAAGCTATTTACTTGGCAATAAGAAAATTACGTACCCGTACCAAGTTCGCCACAACTGGTAGGATTGTCTTCACAATATAGTCAGTGTCGCATTGGCCTTGTCGATAAGGACAGCACTCATTGCATCACTCAGCCAAGGTGTGCAACAAACTGAGAACCTACCATACATGCTTTTAGAGTGCTTTTTCTTGCCTTATCGCTGCGTAACCGAGTACCGCTCTGAAGTGAAACGAAAAGCAGACTGCAGGCGCTACTTCTCCGAAAGTAAAAGTAGGCAACACGCAGCAGTTTAGTTTTGGTAAAATAACGGAATGACTCGAGCAGGGAAATTAGAAGCGACAACCTACAGCTTGATTGCGGCGTAATTTTTTTTTTTCAAGTATGCCGAATTGTAGGATGCCAGAGCACTACCACGACAAGATTTGTAGAAGCTGTGCGCGTTCGAGCATGCAGTTATCTCGTATAGTTGAGTCATATTACTAACACAAACTTCGTGCGAACATACCCGCATATTGAAAAAAAGAATCAGTAACGTACATCACTGGCTGTCATTCCGAGAACTTCAATTTCCTGAACATACAGTTACCAAACTCTTCGGTTTTATATATATGTAACTGACGTCCATGAAAGGGAGAACCAAATATCTCACGGTCTCATATAAATTTCCCAAGGACAACTCACTCAGTCGTATTTTTCCCGTTCGAGAGCTTTCCGCATTCAACGTGGTTTAGCACTTCCTCCAGCATCGAAAGGATTCGAGCTTCCTGCATATCACGTGGTTTTTCAGTGGCTCCATGATCGGGCCGCGTTTGACCAAGTGACGATGCCATGTTATGACGTCACCGTCTGACGTCACGTGACAAGTCATAATGACGGCACAAATCTTGGCGACCACGTGACGTTACGTTGCCGTCGTAGAGTGACGTCCTTACCCTGTGGTTTATTGCATCACTCGTGTTCACGCTACCGATGGCGACGGCCACTTTAAAGGCTTTCGGTATAATAAAGAACCGGGCTATCAACCGTGACGTGCACTATACGTGCGCGTCACGACTAATAATAATCCAGGTAACTATTATTGTATGCAAACTATTGGACCTTTCCGCCTTTTTAGAGAGCAGCTCTTAGGCGCCCGTTCCTGCGCGTTGAGCGGCGTCGCCGTTGTTGGCTGGCGTCGGCGTAAGCGATAAACCGAACGAGGACGAAAGAGAGCGAACGCAGGGTCTGTCGATACCATGAGCCATTGGCCCCTAACCTCGCCATCTTCCTCCGTTACGCGCGCTGGCCCCTTGGTCGGACCTCGTGCGCATGCAGGGCTGGTAAGTGCACAGCGGCTGGCTTCGCTTGCCATGACGGTGCTGTCGGCGTTTCGCTGGGTTTACGACGCCCGCAATGCACAGGGTGGTGTGCGTAGCACTCGAGCGTTGGCAGTTTCTGTAGCAACGTACAACGAATGTTACAATGCTGCAGCTGCGGATAGCATAAACTTCTAACACAGTTAGCGTTCACCCAACACGAATGTGCGCTCCAGAATCCGCATTTAAACAATATAGCAATTGTCGGTAAAGTTTTTTTTATGCTTTACTAAAATTGTTTTGCGCGCTTTCCGGAGGAAGCTCCCGAATAAAAACAGGGGGGCTGGTATTAACGAGTGGAACGTGTTGAAGACGGTTCTTTAGATTTTTTGCCAACAATTAACCGAGAGGCACAGTGTACGGAACAGAAATTAGCACTGTTGAGCTCAATATTCAGGAAAGCAATATAGCCATAATGAACGAATTAAGAAGTACAATTTCACAAATTCTACACTCTCCACGGTCAAACGCACGAAATTTCAGGTTTGCTTTGCGTAGGGTCAATTGCGAAGCGTGTACAGTGGATGGTTCGGGACGCCAAGTAGCGTAGATCACTGCACTCTTTAGCCACTTGTTTACCAATGCCGCAAGAAACTGCGGTGAAGGTGCCATTCACGATGATAACACGTTTCGTTTCGTCTGAACTGCGTACTCTCTCGGGTGTGTGTTTTCCCGAAATCGGTACACGTTTCAACTCAACTCTAGACTGCTTAGCTGTTGGAAACCTACCATAATGAAGAATACTTTGAGACATTAGGAACACCATTACATCTTTGAGCGTGGTTTTAATTTCTCCTATTCATAAGTCACACTTAAATAAATATGGTATATGAACATACAGTTTACGACCGCTGCGAAAAAAGGTAACCGCCCACAATATCTAGAATGAAATAAAGTCGAAATAGTTCGCCGGAAGTTAGGATCGCAAGATCGCTGTAGTGGAGATTCCCTAAGACAAAAAAAATAAAATGTCGGTTAGTCGTTTTAGTCAGTCCTTACTTGCCTCATATGAGTATTTTTGTCAAATTAACTGATACAAGTTAATTAGACTTTGGACAGTGGCGCATCCCACGTCCTTACGGGCAGAATTGATATAACAAAGAGAGTTAAAGCGCATTCTTACATATAGTAATTTATGTATGGCAAGCGACGACTGAGAAAAAAAATAAATAAAAAACAGTCTCCATTTTTCGTAGAGTGCAGGACGTTCACTTGTGCGTGCGCCTACGCGCATAGCTTTTTTTTTATCTAAATGTCGATTGAACTCACACGAAAGCCTAACCAAGTTGTATGCTCCAACGTAATTATGCTGCTAAGAGATTAGAATTTTGAACATTGCTTTTTCCAGATAGCATGGCATACCACGTGAACGTTTACGAGCAGTAAGTCAACTAGTAAACCCTTGCATTCCCAAGACCGTCGCTATAAAAAGAATATATAAGGGGGGAATGGATCGATGGTCCGTTTTTTTTTTTGTTGTTGTTGTTGAACAGAGGCATAAAATTCAATTGATAATGAAACCAAGCCAAGTCAGAGCTGCATCTATAAGGCTCATTCACTTACTGGTTTTCGCATCGGCTTCGCGTGTGAACTAATAATTTATTTATTTATTTATTTATTTAATTATTTATTTATTTATTTATTTATTTATTTATTTGATTTGTGAGAAGTACAAGTGATACATTGCATATGATTATTACAGAGATAGAAGGAGGTCTCAAAGTCGCGAGACTGTGAGTGAGACCTCCTATAAAATCATACATCAGAGATATAACGCTATAGTAGACAGTGGTTAGGATATAAAATATAAGTAATGCAAAATGTACAGATAAGCACGAAAAAGCATACACTAAAATAGAATAACAGTTACTGTGAATAATATAAAGCATTATGAATTTAATATGTGCGAACGAAAGGCTTTTTTGAACACTTCGAGGGATCCATTCTTGATATCCAGAGGCGAAGAATTCCAGAAGGATACATGCGAAAATTTTGTGGTAAACGTGCCATAATTAGTCCATGGTTTGGGTAGTAAAACTAGCAGTTCTTCGGTGTACGAATACAACCGATGAGCGAAGCTCCTTAGAAATGGGACGCAAACGGCTATGCACGTTTTGCAACTGTTGGCGGCGTGGGCGCTTAGATGCGGCCGCTCTAGCACGTACGGCAGGAACCTGTCGTCGTAGCCGTAGTAGATTGTAGCGCCGCTCGTCGTGCTTTAACCGCTAGATCCTGTCGCCGGGCTCGTCTTGCTGCCGCTGCTTTGGCTTTGCGTTCCGCATCCTTGCCAGTCTGCTTATCGTCTTCATCATCACGTTTACGTTTCTGAGGGCGACTATCCATGTTCTGTGAGCAGCCCTAACCAAATGCGCTAACTAATCTCAAATGGGTCCCTATTTTTATATATGTACAAACATGGTTTTCGATTAATTTTCCTGTCGTTTATGAACGCGAACTCATTTTGCGCCACGCGCCTTGTTTGCTTTTTTTTGCGCAATGTGCGCCGAACGCCGCGCGCCTTGTTTTCTTTTCTTCTTTTTTTTTCCTTTTCTTTTTGCGCCGGCGCCGGCAGAGACGAAGAAAAAGGGAGAGGGAAACTAATCTGCCTCCGTTTCGCATGCTTTCGTATTCTCGCGCTTTGCGCATAGTGCAGACGCCATCCGCGTTCCAGCGCTCATAGAGCTCATTTATCCTCCCGCATGAGGGGGAGACGCTACAGCTGGCACCGTGACAGGGAGCTTCAACGGCGACGGCGACGGCGGGGTGTGGGCCTAAGGAGCTTCGCTCCTAATAAGTTATTAGCCATTGCAAAACGACTCGATGACGCCTGAGAAAACTGACGTGAGTGTAAAAACGGAATTGGAAGTTTTCCATTGACATATTTCTAAGTAAGAATGCCGAAAAAATATTTGTTTACCTTCTGACCTGATAAAATTCCATGCGAGCAGAGTAAGGAGGATGCGTCTGACGTGAAGCTACTGAACGTTATTATTCTCAGTGCTTGGTTTTGAAGATGTTTCATGACTCATAAATGAGTGGCATATGCATTTCCCCAAGATGAAGTTAAATAGATTATGCTGCTCTGAAAAAACCGTAGTAAAGTGACAACAATATTTCGATACGAAAGAAAGGGCGAAATTTTAGCAAGATTCGAATGGCATACGCGGCTTTCCGCTTAAGCTGTAATTCATGTCAATGAAACTTTAGATGTTCATCGAGCTCGACCCCGAGCAACGTCGTACTAGAAGTAGCGTGAATTTGAGTATCTCTCGTGTAGACAGAAAAAATTCTTTGCTATAATTCGATTAGTTGATAAAAATAGCAAGAAGTGGGACTTTTTAACAATAATATTTAGATTATTCTTATCATTCCAGTTAACAATATTTATTACGTCGGTATTTACTTTAAATAACATCGAGTCAACCTCTTTATCTGTTGTTAGTATAGTGGTATCGTTCGTATAGAGCAGTGTTGCGGGTTGCCACTCCGGAATTGGAATGACTCCGGATTCATTCCACTTTTTTGCGACCCCGGAATAGAATGGGAATAGAATGGGGAGAATGCTTAGAGGAATGGAAGGGGGAATGGAATGAAGCGCCTTTTGCGCTGAATGGAATGGGAATGGAATTACGTCTTTTTGCGAAAATAGAGCGCCTTTTCTTCTACGCGCGGTTTTTCTAACTTCAAACATTAGTAAGTCAAAGCCTCAAATTTAATAATAAAGCAGTATTTTTAGAATGGCTTGGCTGATTACAAGCACAGTATATTTATAAGCAACGCGCCTACAGCAATTCTGTCCTTATAGGGTAAGGTGGGGCAAAATGAGACAAAAATTTGAAAATAGTGAATATTTATTTTTATTTCACTCTTTACCCTTAAACGACAATGCAGAAACATTCCTTTGGGTACAAGGTATGTGCTACATAAATATGACCATGTTGCCACAGTTAAAAAGTTTATTTTAAAAAGAAATAAAAAATGCACCAGATGTCTCAATTTTCCCCAACCTGCGGGGGCAAAACGAGACAGTGGGAAAAAAATTTGAACCTTCAGTTTTTGCATAGAAGCACTTGAAATTAAACTCCGTGGGCCCTCACGCAGCCTTCATGACCCCAGTCCCTGCACTCCCACGCATTGAATCCATACAGAATCCGGTGCTGTTTTGCTCCAAAACTCCTTACCGATCGAACACCACCAGTCTTTCTTTGTGCTATTGTTGTATTTTGTTGAAAGCTTGCACTTCATTGGATTATTCAACGATTGGACGCTAGATATAATCTGACGCATCTTCTTCGCCTCCTTTTGCCGTTTTGGTGCAGAACTGCACGGGCGTTTCGTGGCTTTCAGCATCGTCAGCCGGGCTTCGTGAGGCGATGAATTTAAAACTGTGCTAGATTCGAATTTTCTAGCACAAATTTGGTATTGAAGGAAAACTCGATGGCGAGAGGTGTTTGTGAACGGCTTGACTTAGAGATTCTT
>JALIZH010002956.1:0-22351 GCA_030522465.1 Rhipicephalus appendiculatus | reverse complement strand
TTGCTTACCAATTTTTGGAAAATACCCTGTGGCGGCGGCAGCCAAGCCATGCCGCCAGGCAGCGCCACCCTCCGCTGCTCTCCGGAAGCCTCCAGAGAACCTGAATAAAGCAGTTGATGTTTGGGATCCACGCCGCGCGGTCGTGTCTTCTTCTCCCGCGCGTGTACACGCGTCCCAACAGTGGTGACCCGGACGAGGCTTACCGCCTTTTTCAAGCGATCGACGCCATGGAGACTCCCCCTGACGCACCGGCCATCTCCGCCGTCGACATCAGGCTCCCGCCGTTTTGGACAGCGGACCCGCAGCTGTGGTTCCTGCAGGTGGAGTCCCAATTCACCGCTCGTCGTATTGCCGCTGAGCTAACAAAGTACCACCACGTGGTCGCCAGCCTCCCACCGGCAATAGCCAGCGAGATACGCGATCTGCTGGTCGCTCCACCTGCAGAGAACGCGTACACAGCGCTCAGACAGCTGCTCATCAGCCGTCTCACGCCGTCGGAGCCTCAGCGACTGCAGCAGCTACTGCACGACACCGAGCTCGGGGACCGGACGCCCAGCCAATTGTTGCGCCACATGAGGCAGCTGTTGCACACGGCCGGCGCAGCCACCACCGATGCCGACAGCAGACTGCTTCGCGAGCTGTTCCTACAGCGACTTCCGGTCAACGTGCGCATGGTCCTCGCCTCGGCTGCCGACAAACGCCTGTCTCAACTCGCCGAGCTCGCGGACTCGGTGCTGGCGGTCGCTCCGCCGTCCGTCGCGGCGCTACAGCCAGACATGCCGGCGGCGCGCCCACGACCACGCTGCATGACATCCGGGAGCAGATATCCCGCCTCGCCGATACCGTCGCAGCGATGCAGGCCCGCAGCACTCCCCGAGGAGCGCCAGCGCCCAGCAGTGCAACAGAGAATCTGCTGGTATCACAGGAAGCATGGCAATGCTGCTCGCAAATGCATTCCTCCGTGCGACTATGCGGGAAACGGGAGCGGCCGGCACTGAGGACGACCAGTGTCGCAGAGGCCCCCGAACGTCGTCCATCAGTGTTTTTCCTCACCGACCGCGACAGTGGCCTTCGATTCCTCGTGGACACCGGCGCTGAGGTGAGCGTGCTGCCCGTTGGGTCCACCGATCGCCGTGTCCCCAGTGCGTCCGCGCTTCAGGCGGTCAACAACACAACCATCGCCACCTACGGACATCGCTCGCTGCCACTCGATTTAGGCTTGAACAGAACGTTCCGGTGGATTTTCATCGTGGCAGCAGGTGAAGTTCGCCATCTTGGGTGCGGACTTTCTTCGGCATTTCGGCCTTCTCGTCGACGTGCGCAACCGCCGCCTTCACGATCCCGTGTCGCAGGCAACTGTGCAAGGCAATCCCCTCGCACCACCCTCCGCTGAGCCCCACTCTGCTCAGGCCGTCCGGTGCAGAACGTTTTACTCGCATTCTGCAGGATTTTCCCGAGTTGACGAGGCAGCCGCCAGCCAGCGCCGCGGTGAAGCACGAGGGTACGCCATTACATCGCCACCAGCGGCCCACCCGTGCACGCGCGGCCTCGCCGTTTGCCTCCAGAGAAGTTGAAGGTCGCACGACAGGAATTTGAACACATGATGGAGCTAGGGATCATCAGACCCTCGTCGAGCGCCTGGGCATCTCCACTTCATATGGTGCCAAAGTCAACGCCGGGAGACTGGCGACCATGCGGGGACTATAGGGCGCTGAACCAGGTAACGACTCCAGACAGATACCCGGTACCGCACATACACGATGTCACGACGAGGCTTCACGGTGCCACTATCTTCTCGAAGATCGACCTGGTGCGGGCATACCATCAGATTCCCGTTGCCCCGGAGGACGTCCCGAAGACCGCCATCGCAACGCCTTTCGGACTTTTCGAATTCCTCCGAATGCCATTCGGACTCCGAAACGCGGGTCAGACATTCCAGCGGTTCATGGACGGTGCTATACGCGGCCTCAGCTTCTGCCACGCCTATCTTGACGACTTGCTAGTCGCCAGCAGCACTCCGGAAGAGCACGTGAATCATCTGCGCATCGTCTTCCAGCGCTTAGTGGAACATGGCGTGGTCGTGAACATGGCCAAATGCGAGCTTGGTGTGCGACAACTCTCGTTTCTTGGACACGTCATCTCCGCCTCAGGAGTTCTTCCTCAACCCAACAAGGTTGAAGCCGTGCAAGGATTTCCGCAGCCGACCGCCAAGCGCCAGCTTCGGGAATTTCTGGGTTTGGTAAACTTCTACCGCCGTTTCATTCCCCGCTGCGCCCATATCCTTCAACCTCTTCACGACCTGCTGGCCACTTCACGAAATGGCTCGGACACCCTCTCCTGGTCTCAAGAAGCAAAAGAAGCCTTCTGCGAGGTCAAGGACGCTTTGGCAAACGCCGCACTGCTTGAATACCCCAGGTCCGGTGTCCCGCAGAGCGTAATGGTAGATGCCTCCGATACAGCCGTTGGGGCTGTATTACAGCAGCTCGTTGGGGGAATCTGGCGCCCGATTTCCTTCTTTTCGAGGAAGCTAACACCTACCGAGCGCCGCTACAGCACCTTCGGGAGAGAACTGCTGGCCGTGTACGCTGCCATACGACATTTTCGCCATTTCCTGGAAGGTGTAGAGTTTTTCGTCCTCACCGACCACAAGCCGCTTACTTATGCATTGCGCTCGCTAAGCTCCGACGGTGGAACGCACACAGCACGTGAACGACGCCAAATGTCCTATATATCAGAGTTCACGACTGATATCCGCCACGTCAAAGGCGGCGACAACGAGGTAGCGGACGCCCTCTCACGGAATCCTGTGAACGCCATCATGCCCACACTACAGGTTGATCTTCCCGCTTTGGCAGCCGCTCAACGTGAAGATGACGAACTGAAACACCTGTTGACCGCGACCACTGCCCTGAATCTTGAGTGGATCCCGGTTCCCGGATCCGAGGACAAGGTTTGCTGTGACACAAGCGTCAGTAGAACTCGCCCGTTCGTGCCCGCGAGCCTCCGTCGCCATGTGTTCGAGTCCTTGCACAGACTGTCTCATCCGGGGATTAGAGCCACCCAAAGACTGGTGACGGCAAGATTTGTCTGGCCGGGCGTAAATCGGGACGTCCGACGCTGGGCACGCGAATGTGTAGCTTGCCAGCGCTCTAAGATACAACGCCATACCTCGACAGCACTGGGAACACTCCCCACCCGGATTCTCGCTTTGATCATGTCCACCTGGACATCGTCGGCCCACTGCCACCCTGCCACGGAAAGGCCTACCTGCTGACCTGTGTCGACAGGTTCACCCGCTGGGCGGAGGCCATCCCTATCGCGGACATCACTGCCGAGACGGTTGCGAGTGCTTTCCTGTACCACTGGGTAGCCCGTTTCGGTGTGCCCTCCACGATAACAACAGACCGCGGCCGACAATTCGAATCAGCCCTTTTCACTGCCATCAGTCAGCTCATGGGCACCTCACGCATACGCACGACAGCGTACCACCCCCATGAGCAACGGCATGGTGGAGCGCTTTCACCGCCAGCTGAAGGCTGCGCTCACGGCAACCGAGGAACACAACTGGGTGGAGGCCCTCCCACTCGTTCTTTGGGTATAAGGTCCACCTTGAAAGAGGACATTGGCTGCAGCGCCGCTGAGCTGGTCTACGGCACGACACTCAGGCTGCCGGGAGAGCTCTTTGCGCGCGGCTCAGAGGAGGCATCCATAGCTTGCAGCGACTATGCACTTCGCCTACGCAACGTCATGAGCAAACTGCGCGCGGTACCTCCACGGCCCCCAGGGTCGCGTGTGGTGCACGTCGACCCACAGCTCACATCGTGCCCATATGTGTTTGTACGACACGACGCGGTTCGGCGACCTCTTCAGCCACCCTATGATGGGCCGTTTCAAGTCCTCCGCCGTGGCAACAAGCAATTCACAATCAAGAGAAACGGCCGTGAGGAGGTCGTGTCGTTGGACCGCATCAAGCCAGCACACATGGACCGTGACGACGCCGTGTTGCCTCCACTAAGGGAATCATCGCCAGGACCCCCAGCTTCAATGCCAGCCCAAGTCCACGAGGTGCCCTCCCGGCTGACGCACAGTGGGCGGCTATCAAGAGCACCCACTCGCCTGGACCTTTAACTCCGTTCGGCAACTCACTAGGGGGAGTGCTGTGGCGGCAGCCAAGCCAAGCCATGCCGCCAGGCAGCGCCACCCTCCGCTGCTCTCCGGAACCTCCAGAGAACCTGAATAAACAGTTGATGTTTGGGATCCACGCCGCGCGGTCGTGTCTTCTTCTCCCGCGCGTACACGCGTCCCAACAACCCTACGTCACTGTCAAAATTACCCTACACAACGTTATTTATTGCCCTACGTTTTACCCTACGCCTAAAATATATCGCCGTGTAAAAATATAAAAGTACATACTATACTTCTGTGCGACATGCAGATGTGTGGCGACGTTGAAGTCGGTAGTGACTTCAGCGGCTTAAAGATTACTTTCGAAGACAGACCAGAGAACATGAAGTGCAGCAGATGGGAATAGAAAGAATTCCCGTATTTGTATGTGAATAGTGTTGACTAACAGTTGAAAAAAGAACTAGGAGGCTCACGAGCAAGTATACGGCTGGCAGTGTAAACGACATACGAACAAAGAACGTAAAGCGAAACGTCGTAGAGATGGAAAAGATGTATTGGAAGGGTGTCCTGAAGGGCCACTTGGTACATGATACTGCGAGTGAACAGCGCGAAAACGGGACTGAAGCGGAGACAGACAACCCAAGCGCTGACGAACAACTGTGCGGAAAGCAGCGTGTGGCAAGAAAACCGGCTCTGAGTAACTACTCAGTGGGTAAAGGCTAAATGAGCAAGAATACAATTTACAATAATTCATGAGGAAGCGCTTTGCTGTTTGAAGGGAGGTCAGGTTGCCTTAGAACGTAGTAATTATAAATCGTGATCAGGTAAAAAAAATCACAGCATATCCACGGAGTGAATGATGATGAGTGGGCGAAGCTCTGGAGGTTCATCGATAAACCGTGAATCTTCGTTCAGTACATCATCAAAGACGTGACAAACACTGTGTGTATATATACAAGAAATTTTATTTATTCGTAAATGGTAGCTAGGCGTGGCTTCCGGTCCCCCTTCATTATAACGGCTTTATGGTCGGTGGAGTGGAGGGGTTCTTATATGGCTCCGTAGAGGATTCCTAGAGGGGATGAGCGTAGAGGAGAGAGAGGACGCACATCCGCTGTGGGGATGTGGAACGCGGACGCCGCTCCGTAGAGTAGAGGATTGCTAGAGGAGAGAAAGGGGGTTGAGCGTAGGAGAGGAGAGAGGGGACGGGCGCGCCGCTCCGTACAGTAGAGGATTGCTAGAGGAGAGAAAGGGGGTGAGCGTTGGAGGGGACGCGCATGCTCTGGAGGGGTGTAGGACGCCGGCGCCGCTCCGTACAGTAGAGGATTGCTAGAGGAGAGAAAGGGGGTGAGCGTTGGAGAGGAGAGAGAGGTGGAGGGGACGCGCATGCTCTGGAGGGGTGTAGGACGCGGGAAGGAGGGATGGACTAAGCCCCCGCAAGCACATCCAAGTAAGATCAAGGACTGGAGTCAACCTGGGTGACAAACACCACCTGCCTCGCCATTGCTACTGCCCCCTCTATGCTCTCGGCCATGACTCTAGTGACTGTAGTAGTGGTTGACGGCCTTATTGTACTACAGTGTTCTGCTTGACATAGATGGCCACACCGCCTGCGGGACGCTCTGCTTCCTCGGTGCACACGATGCGAACTAGAGGTGGTCTGGAACGCGCTTATTCTTCATGGTCATCAGCGTTATCGTCATCATTATCACGAGATACTGCCGGTTACGCCGGACGCAGGACAAGGTTAGACTAAGAGGAGCTTCGCCCCTAAAAGAAAAATGAACATGCGTGAGATAAGTAAGGAAACGACGTAGCATGTTTTAATTCAATATCGAGATATGCAGTTGGATGCATGTCAAAGCACTGTGAAGTGACGTAACTGTCAGGGGCGTAGCCAGAAATTTTTTTCGGAGGGGGGGGGGGGTTCAACCATACTGTAAGTATGTTCGTGCGTGTGTTTGTATGTGTGCGTGTATATATACGCAAGCAAAACTGAAAAATTTTAGAGGGGGTTTGAACCCCACGACCCCCCCCTGGCTACGCCACTGGTAACTGTGAAGTCACAGTTACGTCACTGTGACTTTAAAGTGACGTCACACATTCTGGCGATCTGTGACGTCACGATGGCGCCGTTATACCAGAATCTTTTGTATCACTCGCGTTGATCAGCCGACGGTCACTTTTCGTGTTTGATGAAGCATCTGTGGCTTTAATCTTACTAACTGTAACCGATTTAGTTTTCGGATCACTTTAGGAGGTGTAACACTCAGATATGCCGACTTTTCGACATATCTGAGTGTTACACTCAGACTTTCGCTGATCGATGACGAGCAAAACGTGGAAATTACCCTACGTCTGATAGAAAAATCACATTACCGCCCTACTACCCTACGCTGGCCGAAAAATACCGAAAATACCCTACAGGTAGGGTAATTACCCTACGGTTGGCAACGCTGGTCATAAGCTACCTATTGCAAAGAAAGAGAGAGAGAGAAACAAGGTGCAAAGTTTTTGTGACAGTGCTCCTTTAATTTAACTCGGTTCGTCAACACAACTATCAGCCAACGTTGAAGATTGGCTCATCTTGAGCGCTATGGGGGTCGCCCTGTCCACTGACGAAGCACAAAAAGAAATAGCATTGAAAAAGGCGTCGCTGCAAAATCACTGGAACAGAGGAGAGCCATTTAAATGAGCCGAGCGATTTTGTGAACTGGAAGGAACGCAATAAAATCTCAAATATTGCATTCACTTCCCATCTACTTGAGTGCCGTATGAAAATAGGGCCATTGATGCTTATTTTGCCCTGCTCATGTTGCGTCACGTTGGTTTGCATTACTAGCGGCATAGTCGTCACTGTGAGGCCGTAATCCAGGTTTATCATGGGCGAAAAGTGAAGAAGAAGCGTGCGTGCGTTTTCCGTGCTAAAGCTGTTTTACCTAATATAACGAAAACGGTGGCACTGCACACTTAAACAAAGAAAAAGAAGAGGAAAAGAACCCCAGATGAATATACACAAATAACAATGAAGCATAGCAGTTAAAGGAAGAAATTAAGATACGAGAAAGCAATAATAAGCAAATTAAAAAATGAAATTTCCCAGTGAAATTGAACATGCAGCACGAAAGCCGAACACTGTAACCATTTCTCTTTTTTCTCTGGACAATGATCTGCATCACAAAGAGGAAGGGTGTGGCGTCCCATATATATATATATATATATATATATATATATATATATATATATATATATATATATATATATATATATATATATATATATATATATATATATATATATATATATATATATATATATATATATATATATATATATATATGGGATACCCTTCAGAAGATATTTTCATGCAGTCTTAGCAGCCGCATTAGCCACGACAAAATCAGACAGCCTTCGCAGAGTATGAATAACCGAAGAATGATGATGATGATGATAATGATGATTCAAACTTTATTTATAGGTCCAAAGAAGACGCAGGGGAGACCACGCGCCGTAGGGACCACCAAGCCGAGCTTGGCGGCCCTTTCGCGGGCACTCTGGACGGCCAAGGCGAAAGCCTTAGATGTCTCATTAGACGCGAAAGTTCGACCGTCGACGGCGGACCAATATTGTCACGCGCTAGGGGCTGTAGCAGCAGAACAGAGGGACAGCAAGACACGAACGTCAATCACGATCGAAGGGCTATCACACCTCGTCTTTGTCTTCTTCGCCCTTTTTGGCTGTCCACGGCTTGCTGGCTCAGAACACCAGGTGGCATTATTCCCCCTCCCAATGGAGCATCGACTCGATGCTCACACACGAGGTGTACACTGAAGGGGCCCATAACCAAAAAAAAAAAGAAAAAAAAAATAGAAGAGAGACTTATAACACATAGCGAATATCCACGTGAAAAAAAAAATGTGGTCTGTGGTCGACAATAAGAAAAAAAAATAACGAAGTTCACAGTTCTTTGGAGAACTAACGGACAACATCAGTGAAACACAACGTTTGCTGCACGGGCACAGTAAGTACGGTATCACCGCGTAAAATATGGTTTTAGGCGGACGACATGCACAATCTCTGTGCGCGGTGAGCGGCGCTGGGACGTTGCCGAGCCTCCGTCTGGAATAACTTCATAGTTAACCTCGTTCACCCGCCGTAGTACTTTGTAGGGTCCGAAGTACTTGCTCAGGAGTTTCTCGCTGAGACCTCGCCGTCTAATGGGAGTCCAAACCCATACTTGGTCGCCAGGTTCATAGGTAACCTGTCGATGGTGGACGTTGTACCTTCGTGCATCTGCACACTGCTGCGTTCTAATGTGCACGCGGGCCAGTTGACGCGCTTCCTCTGCGCGCTGAATGTAATCCTCGACGTCAGGAGCTAACTGCTCGTGCTGGTCGATGTCATAAGGAATCATGGCGTCTAGCATGGTTTGGACGTCTCGGCCATAAACGAGGCGGAAGGGTGCGAATCTGGTCGTTTCCTGCGTTGCGGTGTTGTACGCAAACGTTACGTACGGCAGGATTTCGTCCCACGTTTTATGCTGCACATCCACGTACATAGAGATCATGTCCGCCAGCGTTTTGTTGAGCCTGGGGGTGGTATGCGGTTGTCTTCCGGTGGTTCGTGTAACTGAGCTTGAAGATGTCGTCCAAAAGTTTTGCCGTAAACGCTGTCCCTCGGTCAGTGATGATGAATGACGGGGCGCCGTGACGAAGCACAATGTGGTGCATAAAAAACTGGGCGACTTCGGATGCTGTCCCGCGTGGCAATGGCTTCGTCTCAGCGTAACGCGTCAAGTAATCAGTTGCGACGATGATCCACTTGTTTCCGCTGTAAGACAAAGGAAACGGTCCAAGGAGGTCCATCCCAACCTGATCAAACGGCGTACGCGGTGGGTCGATGGGTTGTAGGAGGCCTGCAGGCTTTAAGGGTGGTGACTTGCGACGCTGACATTCGCGGCATCCTTTCACGTAGCGCTTGACGCAAGCTGCCAGCTTAGGCCAGAAATATAGCTGTCGCACCCGATCGAGCGTCCGTGAGTAGCCCAGATGACCAGATGTCGGCTCGTCGTGGCAAGCTAACAAGATGTCATCGCGAAGGTCTTGGGGGACGACTAGAAGATGAGATCTGCTGCCGACACCGGTGTTTCTCTTGTATAATATGCCCTCTCGTAAGCAAAATGACGGCAACATACGCGAAAGTGGACGAGCAATTGACGCGGTGCCGCCTTCTAAATGATCGATGATGGGCCTTAACTCGGAGTCCGTTCGTTGTTTAGTCATCAGATCCGCCCCACTGACAGTTCCCAGAAAGGCGCTGTCGTCTTCTGCAGCTGCACTGTCGGATTCGAGAGGTGCTCGTGATAGCGTGTCGGCGTCTTCATGCTTTCTACCCGACTTGTATACGATGGTGACATCGAATTCCTGAAGTCGCAGACTCCATCGTGCCAATCGCCCAGAGGGGTCTCGGAGGTTAGCCAACCAACATAAAGCGTGATGATCAGTCACAACTTTAAATGGGCGCCCATAGAGATAAGGCCTAAACTTCGTAATTGCCCATATTACAGCGAGGCACTCCTTCTCTGACGTCGAATAGTAGATCTCGGCGCGTGACAGAGTGCGACTCGCGTAGGCAATAACTCGTTCGATCCCATCTTGAGTTTGCACCAGGATAGCGCCGAGACCGATGTTGCTGGCGTCAGTGCGTACTTCTGTGTCGGCGTCCTCATCGAAATGGCCAAGTACGGGAGGACAAGACAATCGATGTTGTAGTTCCGCAAAAGCAGTCGATTGTTCGTCAGCCCATAGAAATGGTGTGTCGTCGCGCGTAAGTCTGATAAGTGGCTCCGCAATCTTAGAGAAGTTTTCAATAAAGCGGCGATAATATGCACACAGACCCAGAAATCGTCGAAGACTTTTCTTGTCTGTCGGGGCTGGAAAAGCGGCCACGGCGGCAGTCTTCTCGGGATCGGGCCGAACACCAGCAGCGCTCACAACGTGACCGAGGAACTTTAGTTCCTCGTAGCCGAAATGGCATTTCTCAGGCTTGAGGGTGAGGTCGGCCGAGCGAATGGCTTCGAGAACAGTCCGAAGGCGACGAAGGTGCTCGTCAAACGTTTCCGAAAAGACTACGACATCATCAAGGTAGACGAGGCAACTTTTCCACTTGAGGTCAGCAAGAACGGTATCCATCATTCGTTGGAATGTAGCCGGAGCGGAACAGAGGCCGAAAGGGAGTACTCGAAATTCGTAAAGACCGTCCGGAGTTACAAAAGCCGTTTTCTCGCGGTCCCGCTCATCGACTTCAATTTGCCAATAACCACTTTTGAGGTCGATTGAGGAAAAGTACTTTGCGCGCCTCAGCCTGTCGAGAGAATCGTCCACCCGAGGCAACGGGTACACGTCCTTCTTTGTGACGTTATTCAGCTTCCTATAATCGACACAAAAGCGAAGTGTACCATCCTTCTTTTTCACAAGGACGACTGGCGATGACCATGGACTTCTTGACGGCTGTATTACGCCGTCTTGAAGCATTTCCTTCACCTGCGTTTGAATCGCGCGTCGTTCCGTCGGTGAAACACGGTAAGGCTGTTGCCGTATAGGGTGCGCATCATCGTAGGTGATGATACGATGTTTTGTAATCGAAGTCTGACGGATTTTCGACGAACGTGCAAAGCAAGTTTGGAACTCCAGCAACAGGTCGTGCAGCCTTCGTTTGTTCTCATCAGGAAGCGTTGGGCTTATGTCGACGCCACGGAGAGGTGCCTCGGCAGGGCCGGTTGCCTCGGAAGCAAAACATTCAGTGACATCGGTTATTGGGTCGGCGTAGGCGATGACAGTACCAGGGAAAAGGTGTCGGTGCTCGTAGCTGAAGTTTGTAACCAGAACCTCGCAGTGGCCATCATGGAGGTCTACCAGGCTTCGTGCTACGCAAATACCTTGGGAAAGGAGTAGAGAGCGATTGCTCTCCGCGACCATTTCACCGTGTAGTAATCCGTCACACGCCACTTGAACCATAAGACTTGCGCGCGGTGGTATCATGACAGCGTCGCCAATTCTACGCAGGCGTGCTCGGTGGTGGCAGCTTTCATCTACTGGTGTGGCGCTCTTTGTCGAGAATGTGACGAGGCGTTGTCGAGTGTCGATGATAGCACCGTGTTCCCTCAAAAAGTCCATGCCAATGATCAGGTCTCGAGAACACTGACGGAGAACGCTCAAGCTGACCACAAAGGTGGAACCACGAATCTGTATTCGTGCCGTGCAAACGCCGAGTGGTGTGACGATGTGCCCGCCAGCAGTACGAATTGGCGTTCGGTTCCAAGGCGTCGTCACTTTCTTCAGGAGGGCGGCCAGTTTTTCACTTATTATAGAGAAGTCCGCACCCGTGTCCACTAAAGCACTGACTGTGCGACCGTCGAGCAGTACTGGAATGTCCAAGGAAATCTTTGCGGGGCCAGTTGACGTCGTAGTCGGTGGATCGTCGGTTCGCGCAAGCGTCGATGGGGGGCCTTGAGCTTGTCCAGTCTGAGCGGCCTCGCCCCCAAAGGTCGCTGTGGTTAGTTTTCCCGGGGTGGACTGGGTGACTGACCCTGCACCACGCTCGAGTATGTACGGTGATTAGGGGAAAACCGCCGCGGTGATGGGGATGGGGGAGCGTGGTCGGTGTAGGGATGACGAGGATCCGCGCTGCTGGGCAACATAGTCATCGATTTCAGGAGGCCGCTGACCGAACCTAGGTCGCGGTGAGTTCGGCGAAAATCCGCGTAGTCCAAGTTCTCGGTAAGTACACCGTCGGTACACATGCCCAGCTTCGCCGCAGTGGAAGCAGAGAGGACGTCGATCTGGTGGCACGCCACACGTCTGATTTCCGCGGGGACAGACGAGGGTCGTTGTAGTACGGGGCCGCTTGGACCGTCTGCAGCATGGCCGGGGCCGCGGTTGGAAGCGGAATTGCAGGTGTGACCGGTTGCCGCAAAGCTTGAGCATACGACATGCGCGGAAAGTCGCTCGGCGGTTGATGATCCCTTATAAAAGGCGGTTCTCTGAGGGCATGCTGGATTTCGTCTCGGACAACGCTGGACAGAGAGGAGATAGTGGGCGGTGAAGGTACGGACAGCTTCTGAAGTTCTTCGCGTATTACTGAGCGTATGAGCTCTCGGAAGAAATCCATGTGGCCACCGAAAGCTCCCATGTAGTCCGTAGTTGAGGCCGCGTTGACGTGTCGTTCGTACGAAGGGGCCCGTTGACGAAGACTGCTTTCGATGGTGACGGCTTCGGTGAGAAATTCTGACACAGTCTTGGGAGGACTGCGCACAAGCCCACCGAACAGCTGCTCTTTCACCCCCGCGCATGAGGTACCGCACCTTCTTTTCTTCTGGCATGCTGGGGTCGGCTCGTCGGAAAAGACGCGTCATGTCCTCGACATACATTGCAACGCCTTCATTCGGCATTTGGATGCGGGACTGGAGATCGCGCTCAGCTCGCTCCCGACGGTCAGGGCTGGCATATGTCTCAAGAAGGCGGCGTTTGAAGTCTTCCCATGATGTTAGGACACCTGCACGGTTCTCATACCAAACACGTGCGCCATCCATGAGGCTGAAATAGACGTGCCGCAGTTTGTCTGCGTCGTCCCACTGGTTGTGTACGGAAACAAACTCGTAGTGAACGAGCCAATCTTCCACATCCTCATGTGCAGCGCCATGAAAGGGATTTGGCGTTCGCGGAGTCAGCAAGGTACAATGAAGCGGCGTTGTGCCGTCCGTACCAGTTGTGTTGGTGCCGGTAGGGCTGGTCGGAGCCGCCATGTTGTCTGGGAGCAGTCCAAACTCAGGGGCTTGTCCCCGGATCCTTCTGCTGGCGCGGTGCACAGGAGTGACCACCGGTACGATACTTGAGCTCTTGCTACTCGGAGGGGTACGGGGCATAGATTACCCAGCACATCCACCAGTTTGTCACGCGCTAGGGGCTGTAGCAGCAGAACAGAGGGACAGCAAGACACGAACGTCAATCACGATCGAAGGGCTATCATGTAGATGTAGATGTAGATGTAGATCCTATGCTTCTGGCTCACACCCACGCTGGGGGGATTGGCCAAGAATCGGGTAGCTTAAAAAAAAACGATAATAAAGAAACTAGAAAAGAGATTAATTCCTCGTTTCGGGAAAAAGTTAGATTTTTTGAAAAACTATTTTTCTTTAAATACAAAATGTTCGGTCGAATTGATTCTTATCGAATAAGCAATAAATGAGTAACATAGAAAAAAATATTTTTGGAGTCTCGTTTGGTTAGCTGCGGAGCTTTAGAATCATGGTTATTCTGTAAATCTTTTTGTCTGTTCTATAAAATCTTGCAAGGCCTCGCATACTTTCCCGTTGCTGTGCCCAAGGGTCAGTGCACCTAGGGATAGCAAATTTGCAGTTGTTAAGTTTAACCCAATGATGCGCAACGGCGTTTCTAGAGATACCTTTCTTACTGCAGAGTACTTTCGACAATAGATCAGAAAGTGTTCTATTGTTTCCTCTTCTCTACAATAAGAACAAAGCGGGGAGGGTGCCAAGCCGGCTCTGTATAAATAAAAATTTAATGATGGAATACGACAGCGTAACCTGGTAATTATGACTTCAAGGCATCTGTTATGACATGCGTTACTTTTCCAGGGTGTCGATAGATGATTGAAGTCTGGAGAATTTCTTAGAGAAGGTATATCGAATTCTCGCATCATCATTTGCCTCCGAAATCTAGCTGCAACTATAAAAGCTGATGTAGGCGTAATATTAATAGCTGGTCCATCTAACGCCGCTTTCGCTAGTGCATCAGCTGTTTCATTTAGAAATAGTCCTCTATGTCCAGGTACCCATACTAATCGAACATTAGTTATGTGGCCAGGTACTAGGGAATTGAACTCTTTCAATACTTTCGATTCACCGGATGCCGTGAGCGCACTGCACACCGATAATGAGTCCGTTATTATTACAGCGGAATTTATTGATGTCGTCAGTTTACGAAGGGCCAATACTACCGCTAGAAATTCTGCAATAAAGATGGGTGTGAAATCTGGAATTCGGAGGGAAAAAGTCCAGTTGAGAACAGGGCAGAATATACCGATGCCACTCTTTTTCATCTCTCTGCGATGCATCCGTCGCAATGATGACATTTGTTTGCATTCTTCGCAGGTAGTCCTGTAGAGTAGCTCTTAACATATTACTCGGAAGGTGTTTAGCACTATTAGGGAAAATGTTATCAAAGTAAATTTGTAGAGGATTTGACGCATTACAAACCGGAATAACCTCTCTTATCTGTACGGACAGTGGATCGAGAAGTGATTGTACAAATTTTGCTTGAGGTGTATGAAATCTGGGCCAATGCAAATCATAGAATAAACCAGGATGCGCAATGAAAACTGTTTCATTACGCCTTAAAGGGGATTCATATATCCTTAAATATGTTTGTACAGCCAATATTCTGAATCTAGTTATGAGTGAGGGGATTCTAGCTTCCATATATAAAACATTATTCGCTACAAATTTAGGTAGCCCTAAGCACATGCGCAGAGCCTGCTTTTCCAGAAGAACAAGTGGACGAAGCTTATAGGCAGGTGCCCCAGAGTATAAAACACACCCAAATTCCAGAACTGGTCTCACATACATGCGGTATATTGATAATAACGTCGCTCTACGCATTCCTGACCTCCTGTTGCTTATTCTCCGTAATATACCAACTGCCCGAACACCCTTTGCTGTAATATATTCTATGTGATTTCGCCATAAGAGATAGCTGTCATATATCACTCCCAAATATTTGACATTTTGGACTTGTGGGATTATGTCAAATTTGTATGAAAGAGATATATGTACTGGGTCTTTCAGAGGGAATACTAACAATGCACACTTCTTCACGTTTATAGAGAGATGAATAGCATCGAGCCAGTGTTCTATTTCAGATAAATACATTTGCAGGTTTTGATAAAGAGCGTGAATGTCATTAGCTGATGAAAAGAACGCTATATCATCCGCATAGACATACGTGTGTACTTTCTCGTTACATGGAATCGAGCTTAATAAAATATTGAATAATAGCGGTGACAGAACCGACCCTTGGGGTACTCCTTTTTCCTGTTTATACGTACTCGATGCAACTCCATTCTGAGAACAATAAAATTTCCTATTATTTAAGAATTCTGTTATCCATGCTTCTAAACACTGCGGTAAATTGATTTCTCTCAGACGGCTAACTAGTGCGCTATGTTCGACACTATCGTACGCTTTTGTGATGTCCAGTGTAACTAAAGCTGCATACTGCCCTTGACGCCGCGCCAGATGTATCCGACTTTCGAGGTCAATATGCGCTTGCCATATGGAACATCCCTGCCTGAATCCAATTTGACATGGGCGAAGGATCATTTCGCCGTCTACAAATTTCATTATCTGAATATACAATGCTCTTTCTATTAACTTTACAAAATTTGACGTTAATGCAATTGGCCTGATATTGTCTAGAACATAACCTTCACCTGGATTTTTGAGAACAGGAATAATTTTGGCGATTTTCCATTCAGTTGGAATCCAAGCTTCTTTTACAGAATAATTTATTATGTTAAGAACATCATCCCGAGACTCTTTGAATAAAATTTTCAGCATTGTCGAAGTAACTCCATCGGGGCCTGGAGCAGCCGCGGGAAGTTTCCTTATGACCTCTGATAATTCCTCCATCGATATTTCGGTAAAACTATCAGCTGAACGCGGAATTAATGGAGGGGGATGAACCTTAGATGAAAATCGTTTTTCCAACCCTTGCGCTATGTCCTCCAATGATTGCGTCAATTCCTGTGGTGATAAAGTTTTGGATTCAACATTTCCTGGTTGAGGGATTAGTTTCTTATGTCTTAGATAGCCAAATAGTGCTCTTTTGTTATTTGATTTCGAGAGAAATTCAAAATGTTTTTCATCGTACTCCACTTTCGCTTTCGCCACCGTACGTTTAAATGTCCCTGCAATGAATTTGTAATCTGACCAGTTTTTAGGACATTGATTGTGTAATAGCTTCTTCCAGGCGGCTTTTCTACGCCTGTAATCTCGGGTGCAGTCATCATTCCACCATCGCGACAAAGACTTTTGTTCGACTGAGTTAACCTCGAATTCCGCTTTTCTACGTGACTCCTGTAAAACTGAACAAATGCTTAATGCTTTTTGTTTTGACGTTGCTTCTGCCAGAGAAGCCATAGAGCATCGCAAGCTCTTTTTAAACGTGCTGTAGTTTATACACGTAAGTCCTCTAGAAGCTACAGATATTACTGGGCATCTTATCTCAAACATCACCGGAATGTGGTCGCTATTGGTAGCACAATCAATGGTCGTCCAAGATGAGATACCAAGGCCTGATCCCGAAAAAGTCAAATCTAGAGAAGAATTAGCCATCCCTCTGATAAAAGTAGGGATGCCTGAGTTGTGACAAGTGAGATTATTACCCAGCGACCAATCCCATAACCGAGTTCCGCATGAGTCTGTCCGTAAGCCCCATGTTATGTGATGGGAGTTAAAGTCACCCGCCAATATGATATTATTACCGCTAATACCGATTACACTATCCAAAGGGTTTGTGTCGTGAACCCCTGACGGATAATATACATTTGCTATGAAAAACGCTCTACATGAAGGAAGGCTCAATGCAATTACTAGAATTTCATGTTCCGATGACAGAAGCTGTAGTGCTATTTTTGCCTTGTGGCAAAATCTGGATGAAACTAGTGTAAGCAATCCACCCCCCTCTTGACGGTCGATCTAGACGAAATGATCGATAATTTTTTAAATGGTAATACTGATCTGGAACTAACCAAGTTTCTTGTAATAATATTATATCAGGACTTTTTTTCAACAATAAGACAAGATAAATCTGTGGAAGCTGAAAAAATTGAACGACAATTCCACTGTAAAACTTTCAAAGGCTCAATGATTGGATATACCCACAGTAGAAACAATCTTTTCAAGTATGCTTTCCTTTATGACCTTGCTTGGCGGAGCCTTTTTCGATTTAATCTCGGATGAGAATGAAGATGATGCGTTTAAAGGGGATCGGCTACGTTTCTGGGCACGCGAATCGATTTCAACGTCAGTGTTGACACTCAGATCTAGGGTGTGAAGACGACCTTCGCTCCCTGTAGTCTTAGTACCCTCCCGGGGAGTCATCTAGGGGCAGCCTATCCTCATCCGTGCTACATCGTGCTTCCTTCTGAGTTGGCAACGTAGACCTTTTCTGGGGAGGAGTTGCTTGAGTTATTTATCAGCTGAGTTAGCTGAGCGTTCATTATCTCATACAAACACTCCGAGAGGCTGGTAAATAACCTGTCCATTGCTTTTGACATGGCTTTTTCCACTGCGGCCTCAATGGTTTGTGCGATATTAGCATCTGTCAGTGCATTCTGCCCAGCGGTAACACCAGCATAACCTTGGGTCCTTTCCTTGATCACTGCCATTGCTTCTCTCCTAGAGCATCGTCTCCTGTCCATTACTTCCAGTAGCTGCTTCTCTTGAAAGTGAGCGGGGCAACTAGAATAGTCCGCTCTATGAGCACCCTCACAGAGGCAACACTTCTCATCTTGGGCAGTACAATCAGAGTGTGCGTGACCCTCACTACATATGCAACACCGTATTCCAGATTTACACCCACCAGCACTATGGCCAAAACGCCAACAATTTCTGCATTGCAGGGGACGCGATGCTAACGGTTCAACCCTGAATATTAGTGGCCAAGCTTTTATTTCAGATGGACATGATGTGCCAGCGAAGGTTGCAATTACCGACTCTGTGGCAACCCTCACGTTGTCTACAACGCGATTGCAGCGGTAAATAGCTATTACTCCGGCCATTGATAGTTTCTCGAGTGTCTCAGATGGGCTTAGTTGTGAGTCAACTCCACGTACGAGGCCTTTGGTGCATGCGAGATGGGGTGGAATATATGCACTCACCGGGATGGAGGCAAATGATGAGCATTTCAGAAGATCCGCTACGCAATCTTTGTCCGGTGATCTGCACACAATACCTCCGCGGCCGAACTGTCGCACATCGGTGATGCTCTGATATTGAGAAGTTACCGCACGAAGTTGCTCCTGAATCGCCTTAGGGTTGTTCAACCGGATTGATCCATTACCCAAGGGCACCAGCGCAACGGGAATGCTGCTAACGCCGCTGCGTAGAAACAGATCCAGAGGTAGATCATCCGCTCTAAGAGAGGCTGACCATGTCGAACTGCCTTGCCCAGGAGAGTTCCTGGACATTGCTGCGATCTCTGAAATGAAAACTACCACAGGAAAAATTAAATAGGCAGCAAGAAAGAAACTATATTAAGCTACCCGATCCTTAACCACCAGAACCACCAGAACCACCAGAAGCCAGCCAGCCAGGGTCTCAGAAGCTTATGCGCTCACAGCGCATTAGCGAGGAACGACCTAAGACGATTCGAAGGCTGACCGCTGGCTCCACGCGAGCCACGTCTTTGTCTTCTTCGCCCTTTTTGGCTGTCCACGGCTTGCTGGCTCAGAACACCAGGTGGCAATATATTGATTGAGAAGAAAAAGAAGGTGGCTTTCGCCTTCGAGTCGTCATAGGCGAATGTATATGAGTTAGTTCCTTCCAGGCTGCCTTCGGGAATCTTCACGGTGTCCTCAAAAACTAGCTCATAAATCAATATCTAGCAAAGCGCGCACCTTGGCCAAGAAAGAGTATACGGATCGATGCAGCCAAACAACACATTCCAAGGTAAATCCAAAGAAGAACGAACAGGTGGTCCTGGTCACCACAGCCGATTTTGAAGAAGTTCCCCTCCCCTCGCGGGGCTAGTGTTGTCGTCCGCCGGATCACCAAATAAAGTCTTGCTCTCTCTCTCTCTCACCCCAGGCGCAGGTTTTCGGAGACATAACAATGATTATGAAGTACTGTGAAAGAAGAAAGATCGTAACAAAGAAAGGTATATAGATAAATTCCGGTCGTTGAAATTTAGGCAGATGTGTGTTGAACTCAGCTCGTTGAACTTTGGTACAAAAGAAAAAAAAGTTGAGCTATATTCCCTGAACATATACGTCTGTACGTATATCAGTTTGTTGCGCTGGAAATGGCCATGTAGCTAATTGGGCGAGTGGGTACTGATGCATATTTTACTAAGCCGCGCGAAAACAAACAAACAAACAAACAAACAAACAAACAAACAAACGCACACGCGCACACACACACACACACACACACACACACACAACACACACACACACACACACGCGCGCACGCGCACGCACGCACGCACGCACGCACGCACGCACGCGCGCACACACACACACACACACACACACACACACACACACACACACACACACACACACACACACACACACACACACACACACACACACACACACACACACACACACACACACACAGAGAGAGAGATAGAGAGAGAGAGAGAAAGACAAACCTTCAGTCGTGGATCAGCGTTCGCGTTGTGCGTTCCTTTTCGAAAGAGTCCGAAACCAGCGAAAACAATACGAAGTGATGAAGAACAACCCGAGAGGACAAGCGCTGGACAATGCTCCCTTATGCTTGAATATACTTTTTCTTGCATATACTTCTAGCGCTCTGTGTTTGTCTTACTGTGTCCATGTCTATCTTTTTGCGCATATCAGTTTTCCTTGAAGTATGAACCAACTGTTCATGATGGTAAAGCGCTAAAAGAAAACGGAGACTTATGAAGAACACGTCCTGTGTTCTTCATAAGTCTCCGTTTTCTTTGAGCCTTTACCATCATGAACGTATACCAACACGCCCAACTGGCAGTTATTCTAAATGAACCAACTGCCCGAGCCGTCGTGTGCCTAGTTACATTCGAGGACCGCAACCAGTGCAAGATTGCGGCTCTATAATCTCGACGTCTGCAGCAGCTGCTTGCTCGGTAGTTCCGGGTTGTCTTCCCGCCGACGCATCGCCTTCAGATTGCTCGCCACTATTCGGCTTCCCACCACCGCTGAAGGCGTTTTGTCGCCAGTAAACAGGAAGATGCAGCAGTGAATTAATTATTCCGTGTAGCAAATACACTGTTATCCCGGCATCACACCTAGTGATTCATTGCGGCGTATACCCCCCCCCCCCCCCTCGCCTTGTAAAATACAGCGCCTTGCATGCGCTGTATTTTGAGCTTGAAATAGAGCTGTCAATGCCAGTAATATAGAAGTCATTACGCTAGTTACAGTCCAGCGTTCTACCTTGCTAAACTCAAATCTGCAGAGCTCGCGTATATATAGGACAGACACAAGCAGCTGGGAGCAGCCGCCTGAGGCGGCATTAAGAACTTCCTCTTTCGCTCTAATCTTTCGCAGACGGAGGCAAGAGACGGGGCGGCGGGTTTTCACTACGTCTCGAGCGTGGCGTCTCGGGTTTAGCGAGAGATACAAAAGGATACTCGTTCGTGCAAGAAACAAGCCAACCTAAGAAGCGGCATCAGTAGCAAGCAGCGTGATCTCATTGGTCCGAAAGAGGTACACACACAAAAAAAAAGGGGGATATGGAGGATTCTTTGACCTGTAATAGCCGAATTGCATGTTCATGAAGGCCAGGGCGAGATGAACTTTGGCATAATAGGTGACGCCTGAGTAGGGATCGAAAGACGTGCGCATATGCTTCCAACGGCCTTCCCGAAGCTAGATGTAGGACTGGCTTTGGAGATATTCCTTAAAAAGTGGGTCTTGGTGTGAATAACGTGCCTGAGGTGAATCCGAAGTGTCTCCTGCGCAGATATCACTTCAAGAGGCAGGCATCTGGCTTCTGCTACAGTTCCTGCTCGAGACGACCCCTTTGGAAGGCCAAGACATATTCGGAGACTGTTGTTTCGTGCTGCATCCAGTTTTCTCCTGCTTATGTAGGATATATTATGCAGGATGGGCAGGTAATACCGCAATGTGCCGTCGACGTAAGCTTTATGGAGGAGCACCATTGATTATGGAGGAGCAACCCACCAGATAGCGTTAGAGTATATATACAGAGAATACGCCGGCGAAACGCACATATTCACAGATGGCTCTACAACCCAGTGTCGATCATCGTACGGAGTTTTCGTGCCCTCTACAGGAAAATCCCTCGCGTTTCGTCTAGAGAGAGCGACATCCTCTACGTCAGCGGAGTTATATGGCATTCGGGAGGCCCTTTTGGTTATACTACGACAGCATCCGCCAAAAAGATGGGCAATATTTACAGATTCTAAAGCAGCCCTACAAAGCATGTGGAACAGGATTAAGCGTGGTAATCACCAACCGGTAGCGTCTGATATCGCATATCTTCATCACAGGGCTAAGATTGCTGGGCATAGCATTACGTTCCAGCGGATACCTGGCCACGCTGGTATTTCGGGAAACGAAAAAGCGGATGAAGCTGCCCGAAATGGACTCCAATACCGAAATTTCAGAAGAATATTTTTTACCAAAGCCGACGCTTCGAACATCGCTAAAAGATATGCCCATCAGGAAAAAGACCGCGTGTGGAATTTGCAGTTTCGCAAAGATAGCTTCCTGTTTTGTGTTGACCCAGAAGTGAGAGCGAAAATTTCCCATCCACTCCCTCGTCACCTAGAGACATTATATGATCGTCTGCGACTGAACGTGGCATACACGAACAGTTATTTGTACCGCATTGGGCGTACCACAAGTCCCTGTTGTGATAACTGTGGCAACATAGAAACAGTGGAGCACATACTACTTGAATGCCCCGCGTACCGCGACGAGAGACAATTGCTTGAACGGCAAGTGGACATGATTTACCACGAACAGTTAACGTTGCGCAACATATTAGGCCCAGTGCCCGGACATTCAAAACAGTGTCGGGTTATACGTTCGTTAGTCAATTACCTGTCCGAAATTGGCCTTGTCGAAAGGCTCTAATGATCGAATAAGTCCCACAGGAAAAGCTTAACTTACCTGACACCCTAACTGTAAATACTTTTATCAGGTTCACATGCACCGTTCTTATTTGTTTATATTCTTTTGTCTCATTCTTTTCTTCCCTCTCTTCTGAAATCTTTTAGTCCCCCTTCCCCATCCCTATACAGAGTAGCATGTCAGCGCTATATAGACGCCGGCAAAAATCTCTGTTTTTCCAATAAAGAGTATCTCTCTCTCTCATGAAGGCCATGTATGCACTCTTAAAGCGTTACGTCTGTGCCGAGAAAGATGAGCGTGAAAGAAAATTATGAGCAATTAC
>JALIZH010002955.1:42500-57346 GCA_030522465.1 Rhipicephalus appendiculatus | reverse complement strand
TAAACTTTGCCTGGATAGCAAGTGTTCTCTGATGAGGTAATAAAATAATAATTGTTCAAGTTTTACGGCCCGATACCACGATATGATTGCGAGAGACGCCGTAGTGGAGGGCTCCGGAAATTTAGACCACCTGGGGTTCTTTAGTGTGCGCCTAAATCTAAGCACATGGGCATCTATAATTTCACCTCCATTGTAGTGCGGCCGCCGGGGTCGGTATTCGATCCCGCGACCTTGGAGTCAGCGGTCAAGTTATCTGACGAGAGGCATTATAGAGAGAGCAAGGTCAGAATCATGAACTTAGAGAAAGGCGGCACAAGAAAGCAACGAGTTGCCCGTCCGCTATTATACTATACTATATCTTGCCCGGATTTTACGGCTTCCACGGGTCAAGTCGTATCTTGAAGCTTTTAGATGCTTAATTGCTCGTTGCTTAGGCCTTGCAACAATATCACATGCGACAGCACTGATAAGAACAACCGTCAAGTTGAGCTGTTTAGGTTAATAGGGGTGGCATTAACAAAAGGTCGTGTTATCTGGTTTCCCTTATCATCTCTGCGTGCCGGTAGGCCTAATTTTGCTTTTTATAACCCGCGTATATATGAAACACTCGCAAACGCACAATGTTCAGTCGCGAACTTTTTCAGTGACGCAAGTCCGCGCGATAAGGTTTAACCTGGCGTTGATGTCACTGATAAGACTGGCTACCTGCCTCATGGAACGATCCGCAGTGATAAAATAATGTTAAAGCAAAGAAAAAAAATATATACGGCAGCCAGGAGGGTACCGCGGCTGATGAATATGAGCTCGCGGACCTTGGCTCAGGGAAGTGAGAGGCGGCTATCTTATCAGGCTATCGGGGCGATAAGTGTAGCTCCAGCATAAGTGACGGGACTGCACCTTTTTTGTGCGGGCAAATGTAGTTTGAAGTAACTGAACACGTTCTCTTTTTCCATTTTTTCGTTGTTTGCTTGTCGCACTGTAAGTATACGTAAAAGTGGTTGACGAGGCGTAAGCGGGACGGTGACAATACGCAGCGCTATTTTTTTAGGGGAGGCGAAGCTCCTTATGCCGTGGGTCCTGCGTCCCCTGCAGTTTGTAGTACGTAGTAGCCACCTCGATTTGCGATGACGATGACGCTGCCATCACGGCACACCACATGGAATGTACCCACTATGCGTCATAACGATGACGCTGATGACGATGACGATCGCGATGCCATACAACACATGGCATCGCGATATATGGCATCGCGATATGGTCTCACATGCTTTGATGATGTACTGGGCGAATTTCACGGAAGATTCGCGGTTTACCGATGAACCTCCGGAGCTTCGCCCACTCATCATCATTCACCTCCGTGGATATGCTGTGATTTTTTCTTTCTGTTATACCGTTTCTAATAGCCACTGAAAATTGCTTGGTATTTGCACTGATATACGCGTACAGGTATTCATTTTGTATTCCTTAAATAAACCGTATAGCGCTGAGCGTACCAGATATAGAAAAAAAAATTGCGTTGTTTCTAGTTCTTCAACAAAAACAACAAAAAGGTTTCTGTAATTTTTGAACAAATTGTGATGAGCAGGTGTAACGACAGTGACTTGATGAGGAGCAGCATAACAGCCTTGAGATGCGGCGAAAAAAAACAAAAACAAATTGGGCGCACGACCTATTGTTACCGGATAGGTTATATGACCAGTGCATTGTGATTGGCGTGGCTTCGACATATACGATCGCTGCCAAACCACATTCCTGATTTTCTGAGGTCCACGCTAGGGTTATGGCAAGATTATATAATAAATAAATTTAAGAAAAAGCACATGCACTCGTTAATGACATTTCTGGCAAAAATTTATAGACGCACGTACCCATAAAAATATTTCGATTAAAAACTAGGTACGAGTTTTTTGACGGATAGCTCTCCTTGGTAATACAGTGGTGGCTTGCGGAACGCATTGGCAGCGGGCAGAAATTACCGGAAAAATTCAGATTAAGAGGACGCGGGTTTGTTTCCCAGCCACTGTGAGCAGACTCCTCAATTACTGACGACATTTTTCTGTTAAAAAAGTTGACCGATATCCCTGCATTAAAATCATTATTGTCGGCCTGTTTTATATCCACTCCAGTGCGGAGACCTCTCCCAGCGACATCCAGTTGGGAGAGGCCTTCATAATTTACGTCTATATATATATATATATATATATATATATATATATATATATATATATATATATATATATATATATATATATATATATATATATACATAGACGATTTTACGTAAGACACATGGGCGCCGCCACTTTGGGCTGTTAAACGAATGCTTTCTAGTTTTTGTACGCCGCAACGTTACCTATTAATGTCGAGAAAAGACCAATACACCGAGCCTGTCCTTTTCATGCGTACATGCGCCTGCCGCTGTTCGTTTAGTTACGAAAGGCACAAAACCGCAAGTCCAATATGGCGGCATGCAGCGAAACCCATCCATAAGTTAGTCTATAAATCACTGCATAAATTGTATAGAGTAATCAATCGACGGGACACAAGAAAGATGGGACACACAACGCGTAGCTATGCCCGGCCGTACTGCAATATTTTGACCCCCACAGTCAATGGCAGGTGCAAGCACTGTGGCCAGACAGCCGATGTCTTCCATATGATATGGGCCTGCCAGCTGAACACAGCCATTTCTCCCCTCCCCAACCCTACGCGAGAGGACTGGGAGGCGACGCTGCTTAGCTGCTCCGACCTCAGGGCCCAACAGGCCCTGACTGCGCACAAAAGCAGCGGTATTGTCCAATGACGTCCCGGACTGAGGATGTCACCTAGGCTGTAGGGCCCCTTTCGGGGGGCTCATACGCTCTCTTTTATAATAAAGTTTTTCACCACCACCACCGCCCTCTGTTGTGTGTGTATCTTTCTTGTGTCCCGTCGAGTAGTTGCGCTGTAAAATCTATACAGTGATATGCTATACCAAAATCGCTCAGTCTTCAACCATTGGCGACCGCTATATATAAACATTTCATTAAAATATTCAGCATAAGTGTATTGAGTATATCGAATGCATTACTAGACACAAACGGGACGACAAACATTGCTTGTCAGCGTCGTATTTCGCGTTGCGATTTACGCAAGAAAAAAAAAAGTGTCACTGTCAAATACATCTGTGCACTGTTAGCACATAAATAAACGTGTTCACCGAATAAGGAGCATATACTGTGGACACGCAGTCGTGCTTGTGCCATCCCAACGTATCTCACGCTGTCGTTACTGCTGCCTATATGTACGCACGTGCGGCTCGGCCTTGCGCCCATACAAGCAAGTGAAGGTCGCGGGGAACTCTCAATGAGCGTCAATCGGCGCAGCATCGGCCAGTGGTGGCATCGCTGCACGTCCCGCCCTCTGGAGGCCCCTCAGGTAGGCGATGCGCGGGGTCAAATAGTTTTCTTGCGCAAGCAGGAATGCGCCCCACCCTTTATTTATTTTCATTTCATCTCTGCACCATTTCTACAACGCGATGAAAACATATCTGCATCTCGTCGCCGGGAGGACAACGGTATAATTTTCTTTCTTTCTTTCTTTTTTCTATTTTTTGTCGCGGTCTCGGTTTGCGCAAAAACAGCAAGACATGTTTTTCTTAACTGAGGGGGTACTGGCACCATTTTTCGGGGGTGAGTTTACTGTGCCATATAGATCTACTGTATTGCAAATGGGTTCTGCGGAATCCCGCAAGGTCGCGGGATTCCGCAGAACTCATTTGCAATACTTGTTTCTATGTGCTTCGAGTTGTCGATGAATTCGTCCTCGCGCTGCCAATTGCTAGTTTCCTGGTTAGCTCAATTTGGTAGAGCGACCGCCCCGGAAAGGCGTTGGTCCCGGGTTCGAACCCCGGACCAGGACGAATTTTTCGGCAACTAAGAAGCTTTTCTTTCTGAGAAATTCGTACGGATTTCCTTGTGGCTTCGTGCTACAAACGGGTGGTTGTCTATTTTCCCTTTCACAAATCTACTGTATGTAGAGACGGCTCTGAGCAAGTATACGCTCAGCAAATGCTGATAAAATATTTTGATATTAAAGTCATTTTTTCAATGGCGGCCCCCTGCCGACATCGGCACTAGCTTGACGTCAGGCTACAGTACTAATTCTGGTGACTTCGCGCAGCAGCCTGGCTGGTTGTGATGACGCCCGGCACCAAAACTTCGAAAGTGGCCGCTCGTACGTCACCGAAACATTCAAAATGGCCGCTTCTACGTCACGAATGGAGCCACGGTGCTGAACTGCAGTGGAAACGTCACGACATCTTGCGCGAGCACTGACGAGAAGCTCATACTGTGCTGTGACGTCAGGGCACAGTAGGAACCGAAACTATAGCTCTTTTAAAAACGTACTGTTACTTTTTTGTAGGGCGCACTCACGGTTAGCAGTACATTTTCTAGGCTCGAAAGCTTGACCTTTCATTTGACGCAGAAAAGCGAAAACTGAAAACTTTCGTGTCAGGTACCCGTTTTAATGTTAATTAGGGACTGCGCGCTCTGAGACATGCAAAGTGAGAGTGAAGAGAAACGGCGATCAGTGAAAACAAGGGGAAGTGCGTGCCCATATGTCGATCGCCTCATCACGATTCTTTTGCCCTTCTCTGCACTGCTATTACGCTATTACCCGCCGTTGCTTACCGAGCAGGTGAAGTGTCGCGCTGCTAAGTTCGAAGGCGCGGGTTCGATTCCAGGCAACGACAGCCAAATTTCTATGGATACGAAATAGAGCACCCTTGTACTTATATTGACGTGCACGTGAAAGACATCCAGGTGGTCAAATTTAATATAATAATTGTCGGGGTTTAACGTCCCATGGTTTGGGGAGGACGTTAAACCCCAAGCCATTATTATATTGTGAGGGACGCCGTACTGGAGGGCTCCGGAAATCTCGACCACCTGGGTTTCTCTAACGTGCACCTAAATGTAAGCACACGGGCCTATAGCATTCTCGCCTCCATCGAAAATGCGGCCGCCGCGGCCAGGATTCGATCCCGCGACCTTCGGGTCAGCTGTCGAGAGGTGGTAAAGATGAATCCGAAGCCCCCCAGCCACCCACCGACCCACTCACATACTTTGGCTTTTCGTTCCTCTTAATCATATCCTGCTTTTGGCGCTTAAGAACCAAGCAGTACAGCACATTGTTTTTTTTGTTTTTTTTTTGTAAGTTCTGTGACACCATATCTGGGAAGCTTATCCAAGTGCGATAGGAATCCAAAGCCGAGCTCCGAGAGCAGTCCGCTCTGTCTTTGGTTAACAGATACACATCTCGACGTCTATGCTGGAGATAAAGATCTGGACATCTATGTTTCAACAAGTGGTTCCATCGTCTGTTGTGACTTCCGGAGAGTGCACTCTCCGGAAGTCACTGTGTGTCTACACTCCTTAGTTGACTGTATATATATGCTCTATATCTGTATTGCCGAATGCATTCGCCGGAAGTGGCAACCGGAAACAGCCGGGCACTCCTGCTGGGTTTAGTTTCGGTTTCGACTTAAGTTGGCGGTAGGTGCGCGGCCGTTGTGTCGATACGGCGGCAACACTGGGCACGCGAAGCGCACGGTGTGCCGCTGAACAAACACCTTGATATATTTACAAAAGGGGGCGGAACAGATGCCGTTTGGATGTACACAGCGAGATAAAGGAGAAGTTAAAGCCAGATAACACTGAGCCACGAACCTCTTCACTGCGCTCAAGCGTATCGCCGTGTTTACAGTACACCGTCTTTCAGGCTCAAGTGCGAGGAATCTCGTCTACTGCTTTCCGCGTGTTCCGAGTAAGGCGAGGTGGGGAACCATGCGCACAGCAGGAGCACGCGATACGCAATTAATCTCGGAGGTTAGGTGATAGCGACTCGGTGGAGAACGCTTAGTCACGCTCGGTACCCGCCGCGGTGGTCTATTGGTTAATGGTACCTGAAGGTCGCCGGATCGAATCCCGGCTGCGGCGGCCGCATTTCGATAGAGGAAAAAAATGCAAAAAATGTTACAAAAGCCGGGTGAGTTCATGATCCTATAAAGATTTACTCCGACTTAACACGTACAAGTCGTGTTGTGTCAAGTCGGAGTAAATCTTTAGAATTAGAATCAACAGGCAAAAATGTTAGAGGCCCGTGTGCTTAGATTTAGGTGCACATGAACACCGTGCACATGAAAGCATAGGCGTGCGCAAAGGGGGGAAGGGGGGGGGGGGCTAGACGCCTAAGAGAGGGGGGCGCTAAGTCTGCCCCATACTTGGACATATTTAAGGAACGGGGGGGGGGGGGGTTGCGGCGCTGCGTTGAACTGTGGCCTAGTCACTGGAAAATTTCATGACATGACATTTTTCCAGTGACCCCATCTTAGCCTAAGGTTCCTATATTTTTTAGAAAGATAGAGCCCTCCCTCCCCGCCTCTGGCGAACGCTGCGCACGCCTATGCGTTAAAGAACCCCAGGTGGTCGAAATTTCCGAAGCCCTCCACTACGGTGTCTCTGATAATCATATCGTCGTTGTGGGCCCCCGTGAAACCCCAACAATTGTTATTAGTCACGCTCGAGTGGTCGCGGTTCGCTATCTCGCCACTTCCTGCAGTCGTGTGTCCGAGCGCGGGAACTCTTATCGCGGATGGTATAGAAAGGTCGAAGGTGGGGCTCCTCTCCACGAGACGTCACACCACGTGGCCCTCGCGACCTGTGCGTCATCGCCGTTTTTGACGTTGTTATGGTATGCATTCCATTTCAATTTGCGCAGGTATGGGCGAAAATGAACTTTCAGGTTCTGCTGTACGATGACATTTATTGCTGAAACCATAGGCGTGCGCAGGGTTCCCCTTCAGGGGGGGTGGGGGGGTGGAGGTTCGTCGCAGCGCCCCCCCTCCCTATTAGGTCAATGTATGCGGCTGACTTTGCGCCCCCCCCCCATTGGAGTTGCAGCGCCCCCCCCTCCCTATTATGTCAATGTATGGGGCTGATTTCGCGCCCCCCTCTGCCCCCCCCCCTTCCTGTGCGCACGCCTATGGCTGAAACGACGAACGCGCTATAAACTTGACGACAATGCCAAGTTTTTGGATTCGTGGAACAAAATAACGTATACCGCGAAATGCAGTAGCTGTTATTTACGTGGTAGCCGCTAATTATTTTATCATACATGTCAGTGTTGGTTAAAACCGAGGATACTTCGCAGCTGCTGTGCATTTACCAAATTATTTTACTTCGTCGGACGTGGAAATAATTTGTCTGACGTCAGAAGAATAAACACTGTTGGGCGAGTTGGTTAATTGGTGCTGAATAAAAATGCGCTTGTTTCGTAACTTTCTTCGTCTTGTCGCACGTTTTTTTTTTCGCGCTACAAATATTCATCATGACGTCAGAACTTGCGTCTTCTGGCCTCTCGTGGCGCTGGCGCCGGTGTTTTGTCAATAGTTCTGCACGTCCACATTTTTAAGAAACGCCGTTTGTGTGTTTAGTTGATTGAGCCGGATTCCGCTTAATTGCGCACTCTGTACCGTTACACGAACGCAGACCGATATGCATATATTTGAACTACGTTTTAACGAACACTGACATAGCGATTTAGCCGTTATAGCAAGCTAAACACGAACCTCGGTTGCTCACGTTTCATTTCAGTGGCATTCATTATTTGTTTTTTTATAACGAAACCGAAAACAGGAGAGCCGCCGTGATATCGGCCCTAGCGAAAAAATATTTGGTTCGCGCAAGGTTCACAACTCGAAATGTAGCATACAACTCAATATAAATATCGAAAAAACATTGAAAGACAATTCAAAACCACATTTCTTTAAACGTTTCAAAAATCTGCAGAAATTTCGCTCGTCCAGCGCAAGAAAAAAATAAAAAATAAAAGCGCCCTTGACTGATTGCGTCCGAGTATGAACTAGTATGAACGGAAGTCTGAAATGCCACAAGGCGACAGGTAAGTGAGGAGCTTTTTTTCGAAATGGGCTAAATCCAAAACCGAAACTAGCACAAAAAAAAAAAGGCTCCGTTGGCACGTAAATACTCTCAACTTTCCTGAAAAGCAGTAATAATCAGTTAATAATCATAATTCATCATTTATTATTACTACTTTAGAGGAAAGTTGAGTGAATGTACGTGCCAATGGAGCCTTATTTGAGCTAGTTTCGGTTTTGGGTTTAGCCCATTTCGAAAAAAGCTCCTCAAGTATTGCCTCGTTTTTAGTGAGTTTGACGCCTACAATAATGCGTTCTTGTGTCGTGATTTTCTTGCGCGAGCTATATTGCCGATTTGTTAGAGCCGATTTCTATCTCTACCTGTGACAGCGAATGTCGGATGTAACTAATCAACGCATAGTACCGACGCTACTTCGTTATAGTGAGGTTATAACTGTATCGTATATTCCGACATCTTCTTTACGCACTTCAGCAGCAGCGTGTGTATCGGTTCTTCGATTGCAGCCCTTTTCGCAAGATGTGTTCTTTCGTTTCACAGTGCATAGCTACTGACATTCTTTACCTTACCCCCCTGCAACGTGAGGGAGAAGTGCTTGACGTGTTTCGATTCCCACGGGTTCCGGAACCGTCGCTACTCCGTTGCTATTGCATCGCTCGTTGAAAGACTATTTTCCGTAAGACATCTGGGCGCCGCCATCTTGGGCTGTTAAGCCGATGTTTTCTTGTATTTGTATCTTGCGACGTGAATTCATAAGGCCACGAAATATCGTACGCACCAACCCAACCGTTTTCATGCGTATGCGTCTACCGTAACACTGTTCGTTTAGTTGTTAAAGATACAAAACGCAAAGGTTAACAGCCCAACATGGCGGCACTCAAACCTATCCGTAAAATAGTCGATAGAACGAGCAGTAGGTTCCCGTTTCCCTTGCAGGCACGCTTATTTTAAGACTGGATGCAACTTGCCCTTTGTTTATTATTCTTTTTTTTTCGTTTTGATGACCAGACGTTCAACTTGCGATGTCTTCACTATCTTCCTTATTTGTGCATATATATATATATATATATATATATATATATATATATATATATATATTTCGTAAGTTGCACTCGGTCAAGTGGCTCGCGTAGTCAAAAGACGTTCCCCACGCATATCTGCCGTGAAGTGCTGTTGCGACGACTCCGCGCCTATCTATGCAAATGCGTCGTTTGTTTACTCGCGCCTGCTTTTTTTTTCTTTTTCTCCCGGAAGTGCTCTAGCTAAGAGAGTGCTACGGGACCGCAGTCGAGATACTTGCCTGTCACGTGACCTGGAAGGGTCTTTTCCGATACGGGCGATGTGGAGGGGAGCTTATCGCGTAGCGGTCATCGCGGCTTTTACAGCGCGGACACGTGATGTGTATACGTTAGGTATAGGTTTTTTTTTTTTTTTTTTTTTTTTTTTTTTTTTTTTTTTGAGCGGTTAGAGCTTGGCACCAGGCTCTTGGTCGTTTACGAAAGCGGGCGCCCCCAGCAAAGATTCCGTGTCAAACTCGGGACGTTTCCTCTGGCTTCATTATTACTTTTTTTTTTTTCGAACAAAGGTGGTCTTTTATTTCTTTAATTTTTTTTGCATGCCATTCAGTCATCCTCATCGTCTGTGTGGAAGGCACCTAAGAGCATCATTATCGTTTAGATCTTCATTTATATTGGTTTATTTTCTCGGTACGACTTCGTCAAGTGCATCGTAAACGCATGTCCAATCATGATATACATTACACCGGTACTTGTGAGATTGTCACCAGCGAATTGCTGTTTCATCTAAGACGCAAGGCAATGTAACTGAAATTAGCTGGACTTGGACCATGCAAAAGGAAGGCTGGCGAATATTTGCCACCCCCCCTTCCTCTTGGCGCCGGCCCTCGCTGTGCAGAATTGCCTACGACTGGACAGACCGCACTATAACATTGGAAAAGGGGGACACCAACCAACGCATTGAATTAAAAGATAACTTATTTTTACTTTAAAATGGAAAATCCCGACGTTTCGGGTTCAACTCAACCCTTCTTCAGGGGTGACTGAGGGGCACCAGGGAGCAACAGTGTACGTACCTATCGGGATTGTTTAATATTTTTGCACGAGACTGTCCATACCCGAGACGCTGCATACGGAGCGCTATTTTACTGTAATTGGCAACGCCTCGGGCAGTCTAATAACTTTCAAGGACAGGTGCTAAAAGAACCCCGCTGTCCCCGATTCCATATACACGAACCGCGTAGACGAGTTCGCACCGATGTGACCTGGGTGTAAGGAAAAAGTACGCTTCCTTCCTGAGGCCCCTATGAACGAAATAACCGAGCCGCCACTGAGGCCGTCGCTTCGGTGGTTGTAACACCTTTCTCACCTCCCCCGTTCTCTCAGCTGTACTTCCCACCGCGGTTGTCCTAATGACGACCCCCTCAGCGGCACCGAAAGGTCCGGAGGCGTCGTCGTCGTCTCTGCCAACCGTTTTCGCGGCTGAGCGAGCTCGCCGTCGCCCGCGCGTATGCAATAAACCCTCGGGGCGCGCGGTCTCTTCTAATGGGCTTGCTGCTGGTGGAACCCTCTCGTGTCGACGACAAGGTCGAATGCTAACGACGACGGACGCCTCGGCGTTGCGTTGTTGTCGGTACACCTCTGCGCGCCGCAGCAGCCAGGGTTTGCACGGGCTGCAGGAATAGCAGGGCGTTGCCTCGGTGGCGGACAGGCCCCGTGGCCGCCGAGTCGTGGACGACGTGAGGCGTCATCTGTGAGGTGTACGGTGTGCACGTCGGATGCGAGGTGCGTCTCTCCTTCTTCTCCTGTTTTTTTTTTTCTTTTGTAGCGCGATCAGCGATCCGCGTGCCTGACGGCGGTGGTGGCGTGTTGGCGGCGTTCGGTGTCGGCTTCCTCGTCTGTGCCGGCTTTCGGAATGCGACCCGAAACCCGGATTCTCTCCTCCCTCTCCCCCCTCTTTCGCCGTGTTTTGGAAAACGTTGGCACGTGCATCGCGCACGCTCTTCTTCTTTTACAACTTTCCCCCCTTTTTTTTCGATTTAAACTGCTGTAGGATGTGTATAACTCGCCACGTGTGCGTGTGTGTGTGTGCGTGCGTGTGTGTACGTGCGTGCGCGTGTGTGCGTGCGCGTGTGTGTACGTGTACGCGTGCCTGCGTTACTGAGAAAGTGATAAACAAGAGGCAGTGACTCAGTTGCCAGTTCCGCGTATAATCAGCGTATCTGGGCATCTTTTTTTGCCGAGTTTAGGCCTAATTTTCCAGTCGCATGTCGCGTTTTTTTTTTTTTTTTTGGGGGGGGGGGAGGTGGGTTATTTGCGTTTTTCCCAGCAAATATAGTTATTTTGGCGATCATAACGTTCACCAATAGAGCGTTTGTCGCTCACTAATACCGCGTTTGTCGATGAGTTTGAATAGTTGAGTGTTGAAGTCAAACATACGTTGGGGGGAATCAGCAAGCCATCCAAGTCATGCACTGGCAAACGTGCATTCAACATAATGCAAACACTCCTGGAGAGAATATTAAAAAGCATCTGCTTTCGTTCATAGTTGCGCATATTTTCGCTCTACAAAATAATTAAACGGACTTTTTCAACTGCGCTTCGTACTTGAGTTACATTTTTTAAAAATATATAATTAAATTTTTTTTTTCAAGAATCGGAAAAGTAATTAAATTTCCGCCTCTTTTGTGATTATTGTTTGCTTATTAGCTCGGTAGCGTCTGGCAACTATGGGTAGTGTGTGTCTTTACGATAGAACACGTCCGGCAGCAAGCACATCAAGCCAGTGATCCGAAACTTTTCATGTGCCATATCCGGACTTTCCGTTTGATCGCTCGTTACAAAGGGCAGCTCAACAATCATCATCATCATCATCATATTTGTGTGTAACGCGTTACAAACGCTGAGAAACGGTCTTCGTTTAAACCGTCCCGTTTCGGACGACAATAGTTGTTTGCGCTCCTATTATATCATTAAACTTGATGGCACTGTTTCAGTGAAGGTGTACAATCCAAGGACGTGTCAAGTTACGTGTAATGAACGCGCAGTGCTTCGTGTAGTGCCCGCGGCGCGGCGGGGTCTTCGTAACCCGCGCAGTGCTCTGGAAAGTATGTATATATCTATAAGAGAAATGAATACAGACATTGTTCACGTTGTGACCGGGCCCTTTGTCACACAGTCTCGTTCATAATCATCATCATCAACCGCCCGACTGCGCCCACTGGGGCAAAGGCCTCTCCCGTGCTTATTTTATTTTATTTATTTGTTTGTTTGTTTATTTATCGCAGTACCCACAACGCCCATGGGCATTATACAGTGTGAGGAGGGAAAAGAACACAATCTTTCAATACATAACACTGATGGTAATACTTCTAGCATACAATAAAAAAGTTAGTTCACTGTGCACTTACATTGTGATACATCAGACCAGGCCCGTAGCCAGGAATTTTTTTCGAGGGGGGGGGGGGGGGGGGCACTTGTTGAAATCCTTGAAAAACACCCATTTTTATTATTTTTTCTCGGTAAAACACACTCTTCCATCCGAATTTCGGGGGGGGGGGGGGGGCTAGCCCCCCCCCCCCCCTCTCCTTCTGGCTACGGGCCTGCATGAGACATACAATATAAAGTAGGTTCACAATACAGTTACGTACTCACACGACCGCGCGAATACACTTAGGCAGACCCTGCAGCGAACTTGAAAATACCTCATGGGAGGTTATTTCTGCTACAGATGAGGGCAGCCTATCCCACTGGCCTATATCGCTCTTAGAAAAAAAAAAAAAAGACATTTTAAATGCTTCAGTCCTGCAGGTCATTTCCTTAGTCTTGTTTGTACGTCCAGTCGTTGGGGAAACGAAATCAGGTTGGCAAAAGTACTGCCGGGGTTCCAGAACTGTTCGATTATAAAACACGTCGTGAACAAAAGCTTCAACTCGAGATATTCCCTTCGTTTGCGTAGAAACGTTTCGCCAATGGGTCCCGGTCCTGTGCTTGCTGATGCGACGTTATACCGGCAAACTTCTTAATCTCATCTACCCACCTAATTTTCTGTCTCCCCCCTCACGCGTTTGCCATCTCTTGGAATCCAGTCAGTTACCCTTAATGACCAGCGGTTACCCTGCCTACGCGCTACGTACCCGGCCCATGCCAATTTGTTGCAGAAGAGTTGATATCTGGGCCAATTGGTTCATGATACTTGAAGAAAAGCCAGCAAAAGCACGGGACACGAGAAAGAGGCATCTCGCAAACACCGCTGGTACTAACTGTCAATTCAGTAGAATTACTGTATATGATAGCTCCTTTAGGAGCCATCATATGCAGTAATACTACTGAATTGACAGTTGTTAGTTCCAGCGCTGTTTGCGTCTGCCTCTTTCTCGTGTCCCGTGCTTTTTGCTGGCTTTTCTTCAATATCAAGGTCCATTTCTCCTCCTTGATTTTGACTGTAAGATGTCCTTAACAACTGTTTGTTCCCTGACTCACTCATCTCTCTCCTTGTCCCTTAAGGTTACATCTATCATATTCTCTTTCCATGGCTCGCCATTGCTTTCCATGCATTGAAAGGTCGCGATGGCGCACGCGTCACTCTTTACTACGCGTTAAAGATTCATTCCGTCGACGTCCTTGTCCTCGTGACTAAATGTTTACGGAGCAAAAAGTACACACCTGGCGGCAGTGACACATCGACCTCAGAAGTCGCGACGTCGTCATAAATATGATAATAAATAGGTCGAAATGACAAACGTGATTTTTTTCGTGCATCCCTGTTCGGGTCGTTTTCTTCCAAGGTGTATGAATCGTCGATAGCGCCTGAGGTTTTTGACTCCGCGCGCATGCTCTCGAGGCGATCTTCGAGGCCGCGCTTGCGATTCTAGAGTTTCGTATATATATTCTACACCAGTCACGCATGATAAGGTATCCAAGCTTCATCCGCTGCATGCATAAATAATTTGCGTAGCTGAATTTTTTTTATGCGGCAGATGAAGCTTGCAAAATGCACGCAAGCGCGTATGGTATATGTGCCGTACGTGAGGCGGAGCGCCGATGATTTCCCAAGCGTAGAGGACAAACTGTGTGCCGTTAACGAATAAATAAAATGAAAATGTTAGCGCATCTTGGCATTTGGCGCGCTTTCTTCTTCTTTTTTTCGTTTTTGTTGCGCGTTGGTGATGATGAAAGCTGCATTTCCTTATGCGATGACGATTGCCGTCAGAACGATTCCGTCTTCGCGCTGGAAATTGCCAACGGAAATATACGCCGGCGTCGAAGCGGAGAAAATAAGATATTTAAAAGAAGCGCTTAGACTTTAGGTGAACGATTGCCGGGACGCATTCGAAGTTCGGATCAACGGGCGCGCGATCGAACTTTGTTCTTTTAGTCAATGTAAAGCTTTTGTGAATGCCGAAAGGATTATCCCAATGATGACCTAAAACGGAGTACCGTTTTAATAGGCGTTACTACTGCGAATACCTAAACGTTTACATATTTTAAATTGATTCAGTGACGTCTAAATGCTTAAGGCCCACCCTGTGTATTTCAGCGGTGAGTGTTGCGCCGCTGAGCTCGAAGGCGCAGGTTCGAATACCGCGGCAGCGGCGCGGTCGCGTGGCGATTGGGGCAAAGTACAGAAACACCCGTGTACTTAGCTTTAAGTGCACGTAAAAAAAAAAAAAAAAGAAAAGCTAAGGTGTTCGCACTTTATCCATAGGCCCCCCAGCGTGCCTCATAATCACTCCGTGGATTTTGCACGTATGAAAAACCCAGGTGTTATCAGTCGCGAACGCGCACCGCAACTGACAAATATATGTCGGTATGCTATCTGTTTTTTTGAGTTTTCCGAGTAACGCGAATTTGATACGTCGATCAACTTTCAAAATTTTGTTGGAGTTAA
>JALIZH010002955.1:0-37500 GCA_030522465.1 Rhipicephalus appendiculatus | reverse complement strand
AGATAACACGACCATAGCAGCAACCACGCCGTGTTCCACCCATTTTTCTATATTTCTGGCAAGTTTTTGCAGCGCGCGAACATGCGCCAGCGCTCTTTCTGTCTACTCTGTCCTTTTTCCTATGTTCGCGCGCTGCAAAAACTTGCCAGTATGATCACAAACAAACTAGCCCAAGCTTCCACCCATTTTTCTATATTTCTCCCTCTCTCTCTCTCTCTTTATCCCCCCCCCCCCCCCAATCTCCTTTTCCGTTATCTGCAAACGCCGGCGTACTGTGTACGGACGCGCTTCCCGTTCTGGTCGGGTTCCATCCCACTGCATCGTGTCGGCCGTGCTGTGTGTTTGTGGGGTATGGATCGTCGACCCTTCTTTATAATAAAAAACAACGGTTCGCAACGGCGGCAAAAAAACAAACAAAACGAAAAATAAACCCCATAAGACTGTGGAAGACGAACATATATAGAACATTTTTCTGAATCAAACGAGTAAAAAAGAAAAAGAAACAGACCGAAGACGGGCGTACTCATCACGACAACCTGCACGGTGTTGCGCACACTCCTCCCCTTTCTCTCTCTCTTTCTTTTCTTTCTTTCTTTTTCTTTTTTTTTGATATTTGGTTTGATGTCTTGCTGTTGGTTCTATACCTGCTACAACGCCCGAGGTGAAGGGTGCGGTCGGGTTTCCCGGCTGTGGTGTTACGCGTATACGCGCGGGTCACAGTTACCTCTGGGCTGGACGATCAAAATGCTGCTGCTTGCTTGCTTGCTTGGTCGGGTCACGTGTCATTCTCGCATGGCCTGCTCGTAGGAAAAGGTGGAGGGTGCACCATCTCTCCTCTTTAGCAGGGGGGATGGCGGGGGGGGGGGGGGGCGCAGTGGGCGTGGTTGGCACATGAGTACGGGATGTTTAGAGCTTGCTTTCTTTATCATATTTTTCTTTAAACATACTTGTACGGAACGGCTCCACCTTGGGGCAACACCTCCCTTTTTTCCGCCCCCCTGTATGCACTTTACAGCGTAGCAAGTTCTGTTGGCGCATCGCTGAAGTGGGGCTCTGCTCTACGGTGGTATATTCGTTTTCAGTTCTTGCCTTCTTTATTTCGTTTATTTTTCTTTTTTATTTACCGTATTATCGATCGATGTCTCTGCTTGTTCATCTGTGCGAGTGTGTGCGCTTGCTCGCATGCGGATATGGCGAAGTTTTGCGGCAGCGAAGTTACCCGGTGGCCATGGCCGCGCTTCTGCTTCTTGTAACGGTCTTTCCTTCTTTCTTTCTTTCTTTCTTTCTTTCTTTCTTTCTTTCTTTCTTTCTTTCTTTCTTTCTTTCTTTCTTTCTTTCTTTCTTTTTTTCTCGGCCATTTAGATGACGTGGCGTTGTTGCACAGGCGTGCTTTGCATAGATAGCGGGTTGCAGCGTATGTTCGTGCACTCGCACCGCACAGGGACTTTCCTTTTTTTTTTTTTTCCTTTTTTTTTCGTTTTTACTGGAAGTGCCTGGCGGCGTTGTGGTCGCCGACCGTTTTCATTTTCCTCAAATAAAAAAAAAGCCAAAAAAAACACCCGGCGTAGGTCGTCTTCGCTCTTTCTCCCGCGCGAACGGGTCTGGCGTCTTGTCGTTCTGCGCGTCCCAGTTTTTTTCAACTCTGCCCGAAGCTTTCCGTCTCGTGCTTCCGAACGAGCAGACACTGCGCCGACAATCATCGAGGGCCAACCGCCGCGAAGTGGCGCTGTTTCGATTGATTATAAGATAAGTGCCTTTATACCTTCAAAACAATGCTAAGCTGGTAGTTAATCCTCTAATTCTATAATTTAAGAGCCTTCAAATATTAATTACGAGTCGACTCGCGTGCAGCCTGTAGCTGTAGCAGATAGAGGGCGTTAGTTTGTCCGCAAATCTCTCGACGTTAACGAAATGTCCGACTACAGTGGGTACAGTCCACCATAGGCGTGCGCAGGGTTCCCCTTCAGGAGGGGGGGGGGAGGCGAAGGTTGGTCGCAGCGCCCCCGCTCCCTTATGTCAATGTGTGGGGCTGACTCTGCGCCCCCCCTCGTAGGTAAATAGGGGGGGAGGCATGCCCCCCCGTGCGCACGCCTATGCAGTCCACTCTACTAGGGGGGCTCCAAAGTGAGCGCAACCCAAGTGTTAACGTCACCTGTGTTGCACGGCGTCAGCATTAGTGAAAGTATATAACAGTGCGGCGCGTTTTCTTACACTAAAAACCGCAGTAGCAAAATTTCAAGTCGACGTCACCTGCCGGAAGACTCACATGATCCGAATATAAAAGGCACGTACGTCGTCATACCACCGCCGTAAAATTATGGTGAGTACTGAATAATGCTGGGTAATCCTGTAGTTAACCTCCCCTCATTTATCATGTCTCTCTTTTCTTATCACTTATCTTATCTTTCCCTCTCTCTCTCGCGCATTTTCTGACGCAGGTGGTGTATTGAAGTTTGAGTTGTTTTGAGGCAACCATGCAATGCAGAAAATAAAGCACTAGTGCCTAGGGGACACAGCGAGCGAAAATGCAAGAAAAGATTGAACCCCTTCACCCCCCCCCCCCTTCCTTCACTTGGAAACGCAAGTGCACCTTCAGGTACCATAATATCGCACTTTGCAATATTACAACAACAACGTTTATAGCAAACGCGCCCACTCGTATACGAAGCGATTGTGGAGAAATACAATTGTAAAGGAAAGGGGCACGACCGTCCTCAGCAGAGACGTGTGAGGAGGTCTTGGAGGAAAGTGGGGTCCGAAAAACGTGAACCCCTGGCGAGGAGGAAACCCTCTCCCCAACCTGGACGGAGGGCCGGCGGCTCGAAACGGGGGCAGATGTGACCCAAAGACTAAGCAAATAAGACTTTTTTTTTTTTTATTGATTCTGTGAATTCAGTGAGTTGTTCCCTTGTTACTAAATTTTTCTCGTGTGACTTTCTCACGAGTTTCCGTCGACAAAGCGTAATTAACAGAATTAACGACAGCGATATCTACATCAAGCCGAGTTCTTTTCTGAGTTCTTCACTTTCCCAAGTTCTTATTGCGCGATCTTTGCGAATGTTTTTTTTTTTTTGTGCTAGTAATCTTTCTCATCCCTCTTTGCCAATCCAGCGGACTTTCCCTCGGGTTCTAACTTAATTAGGAGGAATTGCTCACTGGCAGACTGCACTTATTACTACGGGGTGTCGAATGATTAAATCTAGCTCCGTGGTGGCCTCTCTCGGTGCGATATGTGCGAGGTGACGTTAGGGCATAAACCTCTCTACTGACTCTCTCTCCGTTGAGGCCGCAGTTTTGTCGAGCCTTGCGCGTGACTCATGTCCCTGCGCGACTCTTCGCGTGCACGCACTACAAGCGTTGACTAAGCGCTGGGAATCCGCGCGGCGTTCGTGGCGCCGATGCTGTCAGCGGCAGAGGCGGCCACCCCGGATGACTAAAACGCGACCGCCGCTGACGGGCAAACACTTTTTTGGTCCCTGCCTCTTCTTTATTCGCTCGTGTGCCTTTGTGTGTGCCTTTTGTTTACGGCCCCCCAACTGAAAAAAGGATAGCCGCCTGTACGGCAGGCTTTGCCTTAAGGAGACGTGCTTTGCGGTGGAGACGCTCAAGAAAGGTTCGTTGGTTGGTTTGTGGAGTTTAAAGGGACTGAAAATCAAATTTTATGGTACTTGTTTTCTTTAGTGCAGCAGAGAGCTTGCCGCTTAGAGCGTTTAGTCGCCGAATGGTAACGCCGAAAACGCTGTGAGACAGTTATAATGTAACATTTTTTTCTATCAGCGGCGGCTGTAAAGTAGTACACACAACGCGTGCTGTGAACAGTCGGCGGTGAGCGTGACAGCGGCTCGTGTTTGTGCGCCGCTGTTTGCTGCGCATGCGTACACTGTGGTTTGCTGCGCATGCGACCTTATAAATGTATCCCGTGTGCACCAATGAACGTAAGCTAATCGGTTTTTGCAGAAATTAGTGCGTAACGCAGTAGTAAGTCTGTCCAGGCTTTTCTTTCCTTCTTAATATAATTTTTTTTTTGTGGAGGACGCATTCTGCAATATCGCGGCCTTTCAGTTACTTTCAATACTTCCACTTTGGATAGTAATAAGGTAAACACTGATTGTTCTTCGCTGTTGAACACCGTACCTGAATTTCTTTTAAATTTTTTTTTGTCATGAAACTAATACATGGTCCACGAATGCTTATATCTCCTTTACATTTAGTCTTATACGTTTAGCATAAAACCCATGTCCGTCGCGGTGGAGCAGTGGTTACGGTGCTCGGCTCTTGACCCGTAGGTCGCGGGTTCGATCCCGACCGCGGCGGTCGCATTTTGATGGAGGCGAATTACTAGAGGCCCGTGTATCACTGTGCGATGTCAGTCCACGTTATAGAACACCAGTTGATCGAAATTTCCGGAACCCTTCACTACGGCGTCCCTCATAATCATATAGTGTTTTTGGGACGCAAAGCCCATAAAACCAGGTATTGTTATTAGTATATAAAACCCCTCGAAGCTGTCCGCCATTGTCTTGCAAAGTGCTTTCCCCATATAACAACCTCTGACGTCCTTGCGCGTCCTTATCTAATCCGTGTCAGCTTATCTCGGCGTCTCCTCGGAGCCGGGGGGCATGCCAATGTCGCGATGGGATTGCAACCGCGGCGCCATTCTGTCTTCTTTCGAAAGGCGGAACCAGTGATATGAAACGGCGATCCGATTTCGCTGCATCTGTTGCTGCGCGCACCTGTTGTTCGCAGGCGCGGCTGAAGCTTCTGGCCGATCGTACGTGATATTAAAACCAGCAATTTTCAGGCTGCGAACTCGCTCGCAGCCCTCACTGCCCTCTGGACTGTTGCCGCATACTTGCAACCATAGAGTTTCCTAAAGTTAACTAGAGGGGACTCTGGCGCTGCGATCGTTCAGCCACCATGGGAATGAATAGGCAGTACACAAATTTGCATAGTCTTCGTGCTTCCGGCTTCGAACGCACTTGTGGCTTTGTTTATTGTGTTTTGGTTCTGTTTAGGATAAAAGAATGGGCCGTTGTGAACTTCGTGAGGCTATTTGAATTCGTGAGCCTAAAAAGGTCAAGGTGGTTAAGCGAAACTGCTAAGCCTTTGCTGAACTTCGTATTGCGGCAAAGCGGATTCAGGCCACACGGAGCCACACGGAGCCGAAAGAACGTAGACTAGTCAAGACTAGGCAAATTTGTGTACTATCCATGATTCCCATGCTGGCTGAAGCGCCGTGCGTTCCAGCTCCCATAGACAATAGCGCCAGAGTTCCCTCTAGTGTATTTATAGGAAATTCTATGCATGCCAGAGGGCAATATGGCGGCATTCAAGGAGCCCTTGTTGGAAAGGTGCATATAGGAGTGCTGGTGGGGTCACATGTAATTCTGGACGTGTAAATTGTGCTTGTTAGGTACTTGTGCTGCTTTCTCGGCAGTCAGTGGTGGAAGAGGGGGGGGGGGGAGGGGAGAGATATGCAATGCGTAATGCCTGCGAGGAGCTGCTATTAGCAGGCGTTGAATTGCGACATTGCTAGTTGGAACCACATTAAAACATTACAGTCAAAATCGCGAAAAAAAAAGAGAGAGAGAGAGAGAGAGAAAAAAAACGCTGCGGGGCCGGTGCGATGGGTTTCTTCGCGAGCTGAACAAATTGTCTTCCAACCAAAGACCGTATTGCAAGTAGTGCCGATTATATGATGGCGAAATTGCTTTCATACATACGTAAAATATTCCCGGATACGAGTTTTGCCTAACGTGAACTCGACGCCCAGCGAGTCGAGTCGAAATTCTGGTTGACTCAGTTGTTTACGCGCATTTAGCCAAGCGCATGCAGGTCGAACGTGTACCTGATTCCTCGTAGTCTGGCTGAATCTATCAATCCTAATTCGACGCGCGAGCCATATCGTCGCGACTCGCTGGCGTTTACATGAAAGTAGACGACCGGATTTTCGACTCGCTAAGCGTGGGCTCGACGTTGCACTGAAGTTTGCGAAATAAGTGAATAATCGTCGTCATACATATCTGCTTTGCATGTTGCAGAGTTAGCGTTTTTTGAGACGGTTTGGCGCATGCTAGTCGCGTTTACATAAGCAAGCAGTTCGGTCATGAAAGTGGGAATAGCTGCGCGTGCCAGTTTTCTCTGTTACTCACGTCTAAGATTTTTTTTTTTGTAAACAAATAGAGGCAGGATGGTAGAACGTGTAAACAGAACTGTACTAGCGTTTCAGTACCAACTCAAACGTCGTTGTTCCTTGATAAACATCATAATCACCAAGAAATCGCGCATGCGTGTTGCCCGTGTCTGATTTATAGCCTATCTCGGTCGTCGCGCTTTAGGGAGATAAAGGATATTCAAACATCGAGCAACTAGAGCCCACATTGCCATATTAGTCTTTTAGCAAGTTACGGAAATGCGGTACCGTATTAGCATGGTATTAGCGTACCGCTCCTCCTTTCTCGCCTGTTGTGCTTATTCCAGGGAACGCACCCCAACACCACAAATGCTTTCTTCAAAAATTGCTATGGGGTTTTCACGCCTCATTGTTGCCTCTCAGCCTACGCATTGTTAACGACGAACCTGTCGTTCTAGAACTGGGAGCGGCTTAAAGGAGCACCGAGACAAAATTTTGAAGGCGAGATAATGAGCGAGATAGATTTATGTGGAGACATAGACAACACCTACGAGATATCAAGAGCAAATATAGCCTAGAGCATATTTAAAATCAATTTTAAGTGCACGCCGCGCGAGTGAGCGAGATGCGGAGCCCCTCGCGACGCCGACATCAACGCGCAGGCAGTGTAAACGAACTACGTCACGAGTTTGTGTTGGCTGGTTGCTGGCCCCGCCTTGCGCTTGCGCTACATGCGATTTCTTCCTCCGTGCCTGCTGCTTTGCGTGTGCTGGCTGTGCTGGCTATCAGTGCGGCGCCCGCTCGCGCACGCTAAGCATAGAGCTTACGATGAACGTGACACTTCCGCAGTAATCTTTGGATTGGAAAGCATTGTGGTGCTCGCTTGAATTCGCTTGAACGTGGAAGGGTGAACTAAAGTTTTTAGAGAACGCCGCCTACCAAAATAACGCTAAACGCGGGTTTAGAACGGGAAGGGCATTCCATGAACGAGAGTTTCCGTTCGGAAGATATTGTTGCAGGAAAGCCAACTTAGAGGTTTTTTACAAAGCGTCAATTTCTTGTGAGGAAGCCGCATTGTGAAATATGCCCCGCACGCGATGAATGATCAAGCGTGTCTGCTTGTCATTTTTAGTAATAAACTCTGATATTCTTCATACCCTTGTCGGCGAATGTCGGTGACACTTAGCCGTTAATGCGTAGAGCGCTGACGTCACTGGAGCAGCCACGTTGGGAGCGCCAACATGGCGGGACGCGAACTTTGTGATGTCACGTTAGAATTAAGTGCATCGCACGCTGGTTCATTCGCTATTCACGCGTAGAGGCCCAATAACGTTACAGCAGCGTCCCTATCACACTGGGGCAGGTTAATCTCCGCGTGATTACACTGCCTTGACGTCATCTAAGCCGCCATGTTGGAGCCATTTTGTGCGTCCGTGGCGTCACGCGCAAGCTATCAATATGTCCCCCCTTGAGCAGGGTTGCCGTTGGTGGCTACTTTGCGCCAAATTGGCTACTTTTGGACCCCGTTGGCGATGAAAATTTCCAGTTGGCGCCATGGCTCTTTTTTAAACTTGTGGTTTTACTTATTCAAAATGGTTTTATTTATTCATCAATATTAAAGACTCTGTTGATGATACCGCTTCTGTTCTATTTGGCTAGAAATTTGGCGATAATCACAAATGACATGGCTACTTTGGCTACTTTTGGCGTGAGTTCTGGCGCCTTTTCCTGTCCACCCAACGGCAACCCTGCCCTTGAGGAACATATCTCGAAGGGAGTATATACAGTAACTCTATTAATGCGATCAACGCAGCAGCCTCTGGTCGGTACACGCGGTTTCGAAACCGAGCACGTCATGGGGCTCGACGTCAATCGGATTATCGACAATGGAAGCCCTGTGGCTCTTCTCTGGCTGTTCCAGAGAAGGGAGTAGTGCTGGCCCACAGTGCGGCACTAATCCTTCCATCCTACCGTTTCCGCGTTGCCCAAACGGCTTTCGATGACCGGCAAACAACGAGAGAGTCGGTAGAAACGTTATAGCAAGTTACGGTAGCGAGTTACGGGTTTCCTCTTTCTGTTTTTTCGGAGAGATTAGCAGAGCGATGAATTGAGCTAGTTGGTGGTCGTTCATGGTTTCTTTGTTGCGCTGCAGATGAGACGATTGTACGATACAGTGACACAAGACAGGTGGTGCGCAATACCTGTCTCGTGTCCCTGTATCGTCCTATCGTCCTCGTCTCGTCATCTGCAGCGCAACGAAGAAACCATTATTTCTTCGCTGGCTGTTGTACTTCTACACGAACTCGCCTGCAGCCCGCGATAAGAGCAAGGAGTGAAGCGTACATGCGCCCTGGTTCGAAGACAAGAATGCCACGAAGCCGAATAGTTCGCGGAAAACCTGAAGAAGTTTCTTTCATTCCTATCCCCGACGACTTGCTCAGACAAATGACCGCATAGACAATCGCGAAGGGGGTGAAAACTCCTTCCAGATAACAAAAGCTTTCTCGCCTGACGAGCGAGATAACAGAGCCCACGCCACGGATCGCGCTGGAGCCCAAGTCCTAAAAGGTTGCGGACAGAGAGAAATAAAAAAGAGTGGGGACTTATAAGCGACCTTTTATCTGCAACGCGTCGCTTAGTAAAATACTTCGAGGCGGTGTAAAGAAAAAAAGAAGGAAAACTGCTTTTTGCAACCGCGTCACGGCGTATTATCGGCATTGCCGTATTTGTTGCAATCGTAACCTTTTAAGCGATGACCGAGGGGCGAGGGTGAGAAAGCGGCCGCGGAAGTTTAGACGCCGGCTAGCTCCCCGGCAACCCTCTGGCGCACAGCCCGCGCAGCCAGTGTCGTGTCTATCTGCACGAATGCAGCCAACGCTCCCGAACACGAGTTTTTTCGAAGTTCACCCCAGCGACCTGATCCCGACGTTCCTTCTTCGACGCGGGAAGTGTAGTGCTCAGTTTATATACTTAGACGAGGAAGGAACGGTTTCACGAGCAACCGTTAGTCGAAGACGCTTGTGTGCTTTGTGGCCTTTTTGTGTTTTTACCGCTGCGATGTGAAGTGTCATGGTGGACTTCGTCGTCTCATTTGTGGATTACCTACTCGACGGCATGGCTTGGATCATCGCTAAGTTCGGACACTGTTCTAGTAAGCACCAGGAGCCAGCAATGCTCGTGCGTTATGAAAAGAACTGTCCGCACTGCACTGGTGAGTGTCTGAGAAAGCCTGGCGTTTACATCGCGAGCATTCGGTGCTTGTCCGTGGCAAACGGACTTGACTTGCCATTCGTGTTCCGTCGTGAGTACTTGCTGTCTCCGCATGTCGAAGCAGTGTAATTTAATAACTGCTTCATAACATTTTTCCGTGGCTATAGGGAACTTAAATGATCAGTCACCTTCCAGCTCGCTCACTTCTTGTAACATACCCAGAAATTTTGGACATTGCCCCTTCAGCATTTTCGGATGCTTCACTGCAGTACACCACCGTAACTGAAAGGGTGGCGTTTAAAAAAGAATTATATCTCAATAGATCAGCCGAGTTTCAAGAAGTTTCAAGTAACATTGATTTGAGAGGGCTGTCCTTCAATAACATGCGCAGAAACGAAACTTGTTCGTGAGTTCGTTACTGAATTACAGTGATGTCTCGTGGAGAGCATGCGGTGAAGCCACACTCCAGGAGCTTATGGTTTAGCATCCTTCCAGAGAGGGCAAAGAATTGAAATGTGTGAAGGTGGAACTGTAGAATACTCGAAAACGGTTCGCGTTGGTATTGCAACGGCAGAGTCATGCGTCGGTCTGTTTTTTTTTAGAACGTGAAATAATTTAAGAGGTGGGAAAGAGGAAGAGGAAGTGATTACGCGCGTGCAATATCTGTTTACAATAGCGCGAACTTGGGCTTGTTGATCTGTTTACATTGTGAAACACACGACGCAAGTAACGGCCGGAACACAGGAAGGGAACACACACAGCGTCTTCCTGTGTTCCGGCCGTTACTTGCGCCGTGTGTTTCACAGTGCTTCACCAACAAGCCCAAGTTCGCGCTATTGTAAACAGATATTGCACGCGCGTAATCACTTCCTCTTCCTCTTTCCCACCTCTTAAATTATTTCACGTTCTCAAAAAAAGCAGACCGACGCATGACTCTGCCGTTGCAATACCAACGCGAACCGTTTTCGAGTATTCTACAGTTCCACCTTCACACATTTCAATTCTTTGCCCTCTCTGGAAGGATGCTAAACCACAAGCTCCTGGAGTGTGGCTTCACCGCATGCTCTCCACGAGACATCACTGTAACTCAGTAACGAACTCACGAACAAGTTTCGTTTCTGCGCATGTTATTGAAGGACAGCCCTCTCAAATCAATGTTACTTGAAACTTCTTGAAACTCGGCTGATCTATTGAGATACAATTCTTTTTAAACGCCACCCTTTCAGTTACGGTGGTGTACTGCAGTGAAGCATCCGAAAATGCTGAAGGGGCAATGTCCAAAATTTCTGGACATGCCACTTGTGCTGTCTTGCGATTCCTTGAAAGTCGTTTGCTGAACAAGTTCCGAAGAAGTGACTACGTTTGTAGATGGGCACTGATGGCTGTGGTGTTGCCGCCGGTCTCGCGGCGATCTTGCGTCTTCGTGCACTTCATATCAATTCACGGATTACATCTTACGCGTTAATTATTTAAAAGAGTCCGTGACAAAGAGGGGACTCAAACGACGGGCACCCGCTTGCAGTAGGTGTATGAGGCTTGCGCGTCAGGTTGCGCTGTTGCTGCTCGACGTGGCTTGAGGCTCTATTGGCGTGAGGCTTAGAGTGGCTTGAGGGTTCTATTGTAGGTGTTGTTTCTTTGTTGTGGTCACAAAGTAAGCTTAAAGGTGTACTGACACAAAAACTTGGGCCTCGCGTTTTTTTGCTGCAATATGTTGCTGGAGGCCTGTTAGTCATAACACGGCATATCGTTTGCTGCAGCGCGCGACAGATAACTAATTACAGGCTCCTCATTACCGACCAGTTTCGGTTTGAGAGAGCTCCAAAAACGGCAAGCCGCCGGGTGCAACCATCACCACCTAGCGTGTGCAGCTCTCGACCACGTCAGCACACAGAACTGTGACGCACTTCCGCACAGTCCGCATCAAGAAGTCTTTTCGAACAGGAAACGGGACAGCAGTGTCGCCAAACAGAAAACTTTCAGCGCGTGCACCGCGGCCACGGACTCGCGAGCAGCCGCCGAGAAGTATAGACTGCTGGAACAAACGCGGCAAAAGAAAAGTGACGGCTATGACGTCATCATAACTTGTTTTATTGACTGCAGCGTGGTGACGTGAGCGAAGGAAGGAGGTCCCCATGGGGTCTCTTTTGATGGTGTCAACACCGTCAAAGTTCAAACTTCGAAATTGCTGTAAAAGACCTTTCAAGCTGTATAAGCTGTTGATATTTTGCAGATGATATACGTATGTTCACGGGAATCGATCCCACAGGCTATCTCGGCCGCGAAATTTTGTGTCAGTACCCCTTAATGCTCAGTAAAACTCGCACTTTTTCTCAAGGGCCTGACCGTTGAGCGAGCTAGAGAGAGAGAGAGTTTGTTTTAGGGAAGCAGGTAAAAGGGAATTCAAGGTCTAATTGGGTGGTGCTTTACTTTCAGGGCTCCACTGGCTCTAGTAGTGAGCAGAGTAGTGTACGCCCTTCCACGCGCACAGCAAGAGCTAGGAGTGGAAGGTGTACTCCGGACCCGTAGCCAGGAATATTTTTTTGGGATGGAAGCGGGGCACTTGCTCAAGGCCTTGACAATTTGAGAAAAACACCTATTAGTTGTCATTATTTCTTTTTTTTCGGTGAAACGTCCCCCCTCTGTCAAAATTTCATGGAGGGGTGGGGGGGGGGGGAGGGAGGAGGCAGGGCACCCTCTCTGGCTACGGGCCTGGTGCACTCAATTATTAGCAGCGTCGATAAGACGGCGTTAGGACAGACGGTAGGCACATATGCTGAAGAACTGCCGGGCCTAGGCGTGCACAATACGTACGCCGAACTAAAAGCGGCGGCACTCATATCCGCAGAGACCGGCTTAGTAAGACTCGGTTGGATGAGGCAAGTCCTCGCCAGAATAGGAGTCCCGCTGTACCCGCAATACCTAGATGAAGCACTCCCAAATATGATTTTGGTCACACGGATTTCGAAAACGTGCATCTGGAAGACCACTATGATGTTAAGGGTTTAGTGATGACTGAATTGACAGTGAGAATGACCTTACAGGCGCAATCCACCGCAATATGCGGGCGAATGAACCTGGACTGAGCTCGTGAAACTACCTCTGTGTGTGCATCGCATCAGTCTCGGTGAAGAACTGCCGCGGCGGTCGCATTTCGATGGAGGCGAAATGGTAGAGGCCCGTGTACTGTGCGATGTCAGTGCACGTTTAAAGAACGCCAGATGGTCCGAATTTCGAATTTCCGGAGCCCTCCACTACGGCGTCTCTCATAATAATATCGTGGTTTTCGGACGTAAAACCGCAGATATTATTATTATTATTATTATTATTATTATTATTATTATTATTATTATTATTATTATTATTATTATTAATAATAGAAGCACGTCAGAAACACGCGCGATGTCCCGTTTACGTGCGTGATGCATGATTTTCTCGTTGACGCGAATGTGTTTTTGAACCGTCGTTGGATCGCGCGAGGCCTTGTGAAGTGGGCGTTTGGAATGTCGCGGCCGCTGCTCGAGTGTCCCTGGCATTTACTGAAGCGATATGTTGTCCTTCCTTTTTCTTCGATATCGGCTCTATTCAACGTGTCTATGTTCACGATTGCGCTGGGGTGCTCGCGGCTTTATCGTTTAGTGCGCTGCTTCCTCTTTCGTATCTGTGTGTTTTTACAAGAGGTAAGGGGGCGATGGTTCAAAATGTTTCTCTGCGGAAACAAGATTGGAAAGGAAGTGGCTTAGCCGAGACATGCAGTGCGAACGGTTATGCGTAACCGTCCTTATCGTTACGTGCTCCGCGAAGACGCTTCGCCGCATGACGGGCCTGTAATAGGGCGAAGAACCCTTCACGAAGCCGGATTAAAAAAACCGCCAGGCCTGCGCAGAACGCGCAGCACAGCGACAGCGAAAACTGGGAGAGCGGGCTCTAGCCTTTAAACACTCTTGGGGCTACTACGAGCCCACTTGCATGGTACCCACGACGCCATAAATCATCATAATTTTTGTGTAGTGGGGAAGCGTCTACTGTGCCATTATTCGTCATTCTTCGGAAAAGCGCGGTACCCGCTACACTCTTGTGACGCAATATGTGCACTTTGTTGATGCTGTGGCTGACGACGATGAAGAATTATGCCTCAGGCTTTTGTAATGGGTTGGAGCATTGAACGACCCACTCGTTTTGCAATTCGCATTGTGTCACGCCTGGTTCTTACTTTACTGCTCTAAAACGCTTTACAACACACGTTAACGCGATTCCTTGCCCGATTTGAAGCCTGCGTAGGGTCAGTTTGCACCGCAGTTTCTAGCAGCGGCGTAGCTCAGTGGTAGAGTGCTGGGCTGCCACGCCGAAGACCCGGGTTCGATTCCCATTCTGTCATAGGTGTTTTTTTATTTAGTTAGTTTTTTTCTTATTTCGTGCGATATTGGTTACGGACACCGGCGGCGGCGGCGGACAACTACGGCGCATAAACGACCCTTGTTGTGATCTCATAACAGCTTTCGCTGTAAAAAATTAAGGCAGCTTCGCCCTAGTGGTGTCAAGCTGGAAGGAAGTGTGGAGTTGGGCAGCTTTCTTTGTTTCTCTTCGGTTCTCTCTTTCGCTCCTTCTCTTTTTCCATTTTTTTTTTCTCTTTGCTTCTATTTATTTCTATTTTCTTCCTCGTTTTTGCCCTTTTCTCTCTATTTCTTGCTTGCTTCATCCTCCAATTTTTATACGTGGTTTGTGTTGTCGTGCTTCCGTAGCCATATTAGTAATTTCCGCACTTTATATCATCAGCAAGACGCTCGAATAACAAGAGGAAAAAAACTTCATGGCGCGAGCGCGCGCTCAATATGCTACAGCTGGCTATGCGATATGTGGTTTTGCCTGCGTTACGCCAAGCGACGACAACAGCATGCGACAGCCTGGCCCCCTAAAGTGCTCCGCACTTAAGTCTTGCCAGTTCCACGCCGTGGAAGCCTTCGGACAGCCAAGCTGTTGCCCCTTTCGTTCGGTCCCTTCAAGTCTCTTCTTTCATTTGTCCAGTTACTTCTAAGTCATTTCTTTGTTCTTTCTTTATTTTAGGTAAGTCAGGTGTTTAGTTCCAGTCGACGGCTCTGGTCGGCGTGGGTTAGCCCAGGCTGTTCTCTTTCCGCTAACGTCACTTCCTGTCACCCCCAGTCTAGCTTCTGCCATTTCAGGGCCAACAGCTCCCTCCTCCATCTACTGTTTGAATCGCCCGCCTTACGTGATCTTCATCACGTGACTGCCTTTTCAGTCCACTGTGAATCGCCCGCCTTGCGTAGGTTCATCACGCTACCCCCTTTCCCTCGAATCTCATCATCCACTTCCTCTCCACTTTGGTCACGTGACTTTTTCTTTTTTAAGCGTGATGATGCGACGGCATAGAGTCGGCATAAATAGCTTCGCGGACGCCCACGCTGTTACTTCCGCTCTACAAACTAGGCGTAATTGTATCCCCTCACCGGCTTTTCTGTGATGCGTCAACCGCGATGCCGTCCGACCTTGCGCTCCCCTCTCTTTCCTGGAAGCGCGCTTCGATGCATTGCTCATGGTGCTGCGGTGAAGCCGAACTTCTGTAGCCGAAACGACCGATTGTGTCCTGCCGCGCAACCGACGCGGAATCAATTTTAATGGATTTTGCAGGGAAGTGTGGATTGGTGTTAGCCATGCGTAAACATCCATTTTATTATTTCGGCCGCGTTGCTTAGCAGCACTACTTAGCGGGGGGCACTTCGTGGCAGGGGTAGGGGGGATGTAAATGGGAAACCTACGCCTCTGGTCACGGGCATTTAAGTTTAAGGACGCGTGAGTCGAAGGTTTTGGGGGTGTTCGGGCCCCACCGATTGCAAGGTTGTCTTTTCGTCCGCTTCTAATTAATTTTTATTTCTCACGATTGCTGCTCTACGGTTAAAAATAATGTCCCGCATGCTTTCCTTGGCTTAGTTGTACGCATTAGGTTGTATCCACCAAAGAAACGAGCCCCTGCTTAAGTTGTAATTCTAGTATTTTATTTTGACGAGGATACGTTGCCGAGTTGAAACGTTCGTTCTATTAGACTGCAATATATCTACCGATATGCAGTCGTACACATAACCCACGTCGTCTCGATTTATGGCGTCAAGCCACGTGGCTCTGCAAATTCAAGACCGTTTGGCCACCCGCATTATTATTATTATTATTATTTTTTGTTGCTTTGTGTATTCACGTATTCTCTGGCGTACATCCAACCCCCCCCCCCCCCCTTCACGATGAACAATAGTAATTTACCAGAATAGCCTAAAAAGTATATTAATTTTACTGTTCAGCTCCGGCCGACTCGGCTTTTGAGAGATGGTGCCACATATTTCACACCACCCTTCCCGAAGGCAGTTAGTCTTCTTGACGGAAGCGTTCGTTCACGGGTTCGCACCCTTCGAGAGTCTCTTCGTAGCCGGTGTCTAGAAACGGCGCTGCTCCCACCGCGTGCGGCATTAATAATAGCCGTTTCTTCTTTCGTCCTTGGCGCGTTCCGTTTTTGGGCATACCCCCCCTTTTTTTTCTTTCTTTCCGAGCAAGTGAAGCGTTGGCTGGTGCGGTTTCAGCCGCGGTCTCCGCGCTTGCTTGCCAGGAACTACGTTGGAACTCTTCCCCCCAGCGGCTATATTGAGCAACGTTGCTGGTTACAGAGTGGTTAGCATCGTTAAAAGGTGCACGTAAATAGTTCAGGCTGCGCGCGCGACTGTTTTTCTTCGACACAACCCGGGTCTTTGACGTGACTGCGGAAGAAAAGCGACACGTTTATATGTGGTTAAGAATATGCGGTGTTCTTGCTTATATGCGGTGCTCGCGGCCCCTCTTTGGTTTCTTTTTCTTATATTTGTTTTTTTTTTCTTTTTTGTTCATTCGCTTAGTTGTCTCGCATCCGAAGGCGTCGACAGAAGCGTGACGTCAATCCATGGCCTGTCGTTGACGGGCGAACTGCGCGTTTTTAGCATTCCCAACAGGTATGGTGGGGAAGGGGGGGGGGGGGGGGGGGGCTGCATTTATCTGCGGTTACCCGCGTTGTAGCGGTTCCCCCCAGTGGTTATGGCGTGCGGCATTCCAGCGCGAGCAGCTGCTCGTGAACCGCTTGTCTTCCATAAACTAAAAGAAAAAGAAGCCCGAGTGTCGATTTATTGCGTAGTGCACTGAATATTTCCCGTTGACGAACCAAACCGCTTTTGTTTTCTTTTTTTTTTTTTTTTTACACTGCGGAGCAGTTTAAGGGTTTACCTATCCACAAATAAACACTACGATTCTGTCGCATATGGGTGCTGATGTCAGTATGGCCGTGATGTCCAACGGTGGCTCGGAGACCGTCTCAACTTCCTGGACGCACTTGAAGCCCGATACAGTTTACTATATACCAGCTGAACGTATAGTCTTCTTATACATCCCGCGGCTATGCAGCTAATGTTCTCGAGTGTAGCGCCAAAAAAGTGTGAAGGTTCTTTCTTTCTTTCTTTCTTTCTTTCTTTCTTTCTTTCTTTCTTTCTTTCTTTCTTTCTTTCTTTCTTTCTTTCTTTCTTTCTTTCTTTCTTTCTTTCTTTCTTTCTTTCTTTCTTTCTTTCTTTCTTTCTTTCTTTCTTTCTTTCAGTATCTATCCACAGCTAATTAACAAACGTTCCCAGTTTGCATATCGCAGTCGCCAGTTCTCATTCCGTGCCGACTCGGGCACTGAACGGCGAGCAACTCGTTCCGTTCGCGTCGAGCTCTCAAGTCGCGTGGGAATTGGAATGGTCTCTGGCGTCGTACACATTCGGCCCGCGTTTATGTAGCCGCCGGCGTAAGTTTGCGCGCGAAGATAAATTTTCCCGCGCATTTGCGTGCTCGCGCGCGCTATTTCTTGTTTTGGTTTTGTTTGTTCGTTCATTGGTTTCTTCCAAAGCAGGCGTGTTACTATAGGCATTTTTAATTGAGAGGAGGATTCCCTCCTTTCTGGGCTGTTGGGACGGGAGCACAAAAGCTGACGTCACAGCTTCGGCAGTGCAATTTTTAGGGGGGTCACGCGTGTTAACAGCAGCCCAGAGAGGACTATGGCGGCACCCAAAACGCCTTCGTTGACAAGGTGCATATGCAACGTGCCAAAATTAACCCGTTTTTTTTTAGCACTTCATTTCTACGTTTGCTCCCGCTCGCTTTGAAGCGGCCGGCGCTCATTTACAGCTTTTCATTTCGGGCGCAGAGACACGAGGGGTGGTTGTTGCCAGCTGTACTGATCATATTTTTTTCTTTTTTTTGGTCCGTTTCTTTTCTCTATCCCCCAACGCGAGTATCTTCGTGAATTGCAGAGGGGTATATAAATGACGTAGACGCACGAAACTGAGTTCTGTGATAGAGAACGCCCCTCTGACATATGCTGCTGTTCACGCGATCGTTTTTTTGTGGATTTCCGTGTGATTCTAAACATCTGTTACTGCGTATTCAGGCTTTGCTGAGCGGACATTTCTAGGCTTCATTGCGGAACGTGTTCCAGTTTTTTTCCTTTGTTCCTTTCGGAATAGTTAGCCCTAATCACCGTGAGTGCATTACAACTCGGCCAAGTTAATAACCCAGTGTTGTTCATTGCGGTGAATGTTTTGCTTTCTACTGTAATTCGCACTAAACTTGATTTCTATTGTAATTGTTACTATTGTACAATTGTACACTATTGTATTATTGCATTATTATTCACATTTGCCTCAAGGGAAATGCGACTAATAATAATAAGGAAGGCAATTGTTCTCATTATTCAAATAATTGATTTATTTTCTGTCCTTTAATACTGTAACTTGCATGTTTTTTTCTTAAACATTTTTTTTCCAAGCATTGTACGGCGGTCTGTCCATTTTTTTTTCCTTCGCTTTCGTCGCACTTCCCACTGCTGGGAGTGGTGTCAAGCAGCAAAGCGACGCTTTTTCTTCTTTTTTTTTTCTTTGCAACATCTTTGTTACATATACCATCAACGTGGTATTACGTAATTGTGCCTGTACACAACTGCTATTGATAGCCTATGGCGTATATAGTCGACTTTGACGTCGCTGTGACGTATAGCGCTAGACAGCGCGCGCACGGCTGTACCGCAGCATTGTCATGGAAAGGTGCTGCCGCGGTTAGTGATTGTTCGGGCAGTGATTGATTGATGCTGAAGCGGGGAACAAGTTAGGGTTCCGGATTAATTTCGGCCTCCCCGGGGCTTGTCGCGACTGGCGCCGAATTAAATTTCGTAATGTACGCTGCTATATGATTTTGCGTTCCTTCCGGCGTGCCTCTTGTATACCGGCAAACCCGCGCGCCATCTGACGCTTAGCGATCGAACGAACGTCTTGGGCCGTACTGCTGACTCAGTGGGGTGGTTTGTGGGAGGAGTGTGTATACCGACGCGTGTCATATGTGGGTGCCGGGATTTACCCCTCTGTTTGTCGGTGTGATTCGACGCCAGATGGAAAGCGAATGGGCAACGTTCGAATGTAAGCGCGGGGAAATCCCCCCTTTCCTCATCACCGCACCCGCCAATCCCACACGAACGCGACTTCCTCTAGGTGGCGTTGTCGACACACCATGTCCACACATACACAATCTAATATAAACAGAACCCTGAAGAAAGTTAGCATGAGTCATGTAGCTGTTATACTGTACTAGATTGTAAACGGCTGAACAACGGCTGCCTCTTAACAAATTGTATAACAAAGTATTCTTTACGTTTGGGCTGCAGTTCTGCTAAGTTTGCGTTGCGCGACCTTTACAACGAAGTGAGCTGTATAACGAAGCGATTTTGAGGCATCGAGCATCTCGATATAAAGACGCTTGGTGGAACGCAAGAGATAGCACTTATGCCCGCTTACTTATTAGTAAATAATAATAATAATAATAATAATAATAATAATAATAATAATAATAATAATAATAATAATAATAATAATAACAGAAGATCATGCAGCCTTTATTCTCATAACTTTCTCATTTAATAAATGACCTATCACATCGAAACCAATGAAACCAGAGTTTTCAAAAAATGCGCATGCTATCAGTGTTTAATAATTTAGTGCTGTAGCCTCCGATCTGTTCAGTAAGTAGACAATGCTGCTCGTCAGTGCAGATTCTTTGCGCACCATATGTTCGATAGAGGGATAATGCCATCGTAAGCGAGCAAATTATTCGCAGAAAAAAAAAAAAGGAAAAATGAAATGAAGTATATAGCATCTTCAACTGCTTGGTCTTTTGTATTTCTGAAGTAGTACGCGATCTTGTTATTTAAAAGGCAACTTCTCAATAAATGTTTCCTTTGAAATCGATACGCAGGTAATTGGACGAGTTTATTACTCAGGAAATTATTTAATGAGCGGTTGCTATGAAATCTGTATGCAAAGCTCAGTGTTGCAGCTGTGCTGGCACCAACTATCAGTTTTTTTTCCTACCCGAACATAAATTTATTTCAGACTAATAAAAATAATTATATCGTAACTCGACTTTCGTTTGCACTAGGACGTCTTTTTTTAAAGATGTAATAAAGATCACTTTGGTTCCTTTTGTTTTTCTTTCAATTTCTATTCCTCGACCTGGTAATTAAGTGTGACGTCACATTTTTCAAAATATTTGTTTCATTTTGAGCTCATCCGGCTCATCAAAAGCTTTTCGAAGTCGTTGTCATCGGTCCTTGGCATTTTTTTAGCGTTCCATCTCTAGGAATAACAACAAATTAACGAGGTGTCAACATATTCTGTCAAGAGCCGTGACCTGAAAAACACTTCAAGTTGACGTCGCCAATGGTATTTTTAATTATACGTAATGTTTTTATTGCGTGTTTTCTGACCTATCTGGTTATCGATGTCTGAGTGACTGACCTGTGTTGTATTGCAGCGAAGTAATTTGCGAATGCGACGAGAACAATGTCGCACTTTGCTACCTCATTAACAAACAGGTAATTATTAATCGTTGCACTCTACAAGCTAGACGTCAATCATGATAATATTAACAAACAGGTAATTATTAATCGTTGCACTCTATAAGCTAGACGTCAATCATGATAATTTGCATCATTCTGCAAGTTATACAAGTTATACGTCAACGGGCTAGACTTCAATCATGATCAGTTGCATCATTCTACGAACTAGACGTCAACAAGCTAGACGTCAGTCGTGGTTAGAGTCCGCGTTGTAAGAGCTGGACGTCAGGCAACTACGTAATGCTACTTCACTTTATGTAGCAAAAGCTGATCTTGCACTAGAATGACGTCAGAAAAAGTCTAGCCATTTCCAAGGCGTGAAAGCCGTCGGATAGCGATGCTGTTGCCCCATTTCCTTTCGGTCCCTTCAAGTCTCTTATTACGTTTTGCCCATTTACTTGCAAGTCACAAGTCTAAGGCACTCCTCTTATACTACTAGCTGAATCCCGATTGTTTGAATCTAACCTACGTCACGCCGCCACCCTTCATCAGCCATCATACACGTGGTCACCGCATGGGTAGGCGACCACGTGGTCACCCTCCTTCAACTCGCCTTAGTTAGTCGTACTCCTTCAACATTACGTAAGCTTCGTCACGTGACTCCCTCTCAGTTCACTCTTTGAATCTCCCGCCTTACGCCAACTTAATCACGTGACGCCTTTTCCCTCTCCTCCTCTTACCAGACCCTCCCTCCTCTCCACCCTGGTCAAGTGACCTTTTTTTAGCGTGACCACGCCGACGATGCCGACGGCACAACGTCCGCATAAACTACTTCGCTGGAAAACGTTTTCACGCGGTTTTCCTATCTTAATTTTGCACACAAGGCTCGTATCAAACCAATATAGACGTCCATGCAGGCCTGTCAAGTCTCGCTCTTGGCGCAGGTGCGCTCGCTATGCGCATTAATTAGCCCCGCATTGTGCGCGCGCTGCTGGGCAGGTGGCACGTTGGAACCTCGAATGTGCGCACGAGGGTTTGGAATATTCAAAAGCGACATTCATAACCGCGACACCTACGATTGTGGCGTGAAGTCGTTTGTAAAATGTCCTTTCTTTCTCTCTTTTCCTTTTGTTACAATACCTTCCTGAATTCTCTCTGTTAAGCGTTCTCAAGGTAGTCGACGCCTGTGAATTCATTGCCAACTTGTGTGGGAATCCCATTTCTTTTTTCTCTCTCAGGCGTATTTGTCTGCCTAGCTGAATGTGCAGGGCAGCGTTTCGGTCGATTTTTTTTTTTCAACCACCTTTTTCATTCGATGCGCGCCTGCTTATATAAAAGGAATTTCGGATGTACAGGTACGCTCGTGCATTTGTAAATGGCTCTGGGCAGAATGAAAGCGCTGGATGTGCCCCCCCTGTGAACACCTGCTCCAGTAACCCTCCCCCTCCCCTACCTATCGCCTTCAAGCGCTGCTGCATAGTGGATGCATAAACCTGGTGTGGCGCTATTCATTGCAGTCGCGAGGCTTTCCCTCCCCGCCCACGAGGGGTCGCTAGCTGACACCCCTCCTCAAAGAGCGGAGGGGTGGATGGTTGTGGGCCGATGTGAATGGAATGGTCTTGAATGGAATGCACGGTGCGAACATAAAAGGGATTGCGGCCTTGTGCGTTTAGCTTCCGTTTTTCGGTTCCGTACCGTTCATGCATTCCCTTTGTACTTAAAAAAGAAAGAAAGAAAGAAAAAGGAAATGGTAGGGGTTAGGTCACTGGGATTCCGTGTAGCCAAATGTTGCGTGGGGTGTCGCGAAAAGCGCAGCGTACATGGAGGAAAAAATAAAAGAAAGCGAAATAAAGTGGGGGATTTGGACCGCTGCGAACAGAAGGTCGCGTACAGAAATATAGAATGAAAGATGGAAGTAAGAATACCCAAAGAAACGTGGAAAGACAGGAGTGGTGTAGCGAGACATATATTTCGGGGTGGGGGGGAGGTGTCCGACCCCTCTTCGTGTATGGTCGTGTGTGTTTATGTGCGCTTACGCATATGAAATGTAAAAATTCGGGAGAGTGGAGGGTTTCAACCCTCCAAATCACCCTCCTGGCTACTCCACTGAAAGAAAGTGCTCTTGGAGGGGGGGGGGGGGGGTACACTAAATGTGTCACTCTTGTGGTTTCGTTTTCTGTTCGTCTGCTGCTACCACATCGCTCAACTGCAAACTTGCTCCTCGGACGTTATCGTCTGCATAATGGCGGCTCGCCTGCATCCATCCACCTTCGTGCAAACGCAGCGTTCTCTTCGAACAAAGGAACGAGGGGTTGATAGGAGGAGGGGTGGGGTAAGGAGGGGTCATCCTGCATCATCGGGGCAGGTGAGCGACGCCGCCGCTGCTCCTTCTCCCTCTATTATTATTACTCTAGGAGTGAGTGGAGGAGGAGGAGGAGCGTCGTCACGGTGTGGAGAGAGAGAGAGGGGCAAGTGGTAAAAGAGAAAACAAACATGGCGGCGGCTCGGCCCCGCTCCCTCTCCCGGCTGGCGTGCGTAACGACGGGAGGAGGGTGGTGGTGGTGAACGGCGACGTCGCGTCGTCAGTGCTCTTCGTAGCAGACGACGTTGTGGTGTGTGCGCGCGGTCTGCGCCCCGCGGCAGATGGTGTTTTCCCGTCCGGCTGCCGCGGCCGCCGCTCGGCTTAGCAGTGCCAAGGGATGCACCCACCCGTGGATGTCAGCGTCTGTGAGTACTGCGATCACCTTTCTTTGTTTATCGATGACTTCAATCTTATCTGAGTAATTATCCGCTGTACCTTCATTATCTCCCGATCGGACAATCACGAAGAACTTTCGTTTCCTGTCCATCGTATTACTTCACTTTTATCTGTCTAGCCAACTACTATAGCTTTATATCTCCATCGGACGATATCATATCTCTGCTTTTGTCTGTTAGAACGGGTTAAAACGAATCGTCTCGTATCCGTCATCTAATGATACCCTGATGATTGATCGCCAATCTAGCATTGAGAAACGGATAATCGACCGTAATTTAATGCAGCGGGAGTCTCTTTCTAATGTTCCTTTACGTTAACGTTTTCGATTAGGTTAAATTATAATGCGCAGATGTATCAAAGTATAGAATTGGGATGTATGGGGTCAAGGTATTTAGGGTATAAATGTCAAGCTTTGAAGTTGGAGCCGAGCGATCGCGTAGTATTGTAGAAATTCATATAGCCATTTTTTTTTTAGCCAAGGTGCTAAGGTGTTCTCTGAGTGTTAAGGTTTAGGATTAAGGTCAAGGAACAGCGTAGGGGTAAGATTAAAGTGTTGGATTACGGTACACATGACTTAAGGCTAAGACGTGCGTTAACCATCAATGTTAAGCTCGCAAAGTTGAATCTGCGATACAGCCAGCCGACTGCCGTGCAAGTTCTGCAGTTGTCGCAGCTGCGGACACAAACTTTCCTTTCACCTCGCTCTTGTCATTACGGGCGAAGGTGTTCAAACAGGGGACCGATTTCTTTTCCCTGACGAAACCTTCGTGTGATGATCGCGAGCGCGAAGTTTACGGAGTTTGCTAAGCAGTGATTTTTTTTTTTTTTTTTTTTTTTTTTTTTTTTTTTTTTTTTTTTTTTTTGCTGACCACGTGTGCTTCTTTTTGTTCCATGCTCTCTTTGTCGATATTGCTGCACAGATTCATTCCGGGAAAATTTATGTCGATACAAAACAGCCATCAAGTGATCTCCACGCATTAGCATCAGTCGCACGTGCCTCTATACATCCTCTAGACGTCCTGTGGACATCCCACATATAGCTTTATGGACATCGCTCAAAAGTTGTGATTCTGTAATCTTACCTTCCCCTCCGTGTTTGCCTTAGCGGTTACAGCGTCCCGCTGCTAATCTCGAAGGGCACTGGTACGATTCCTCAATAAACGCAGCCACGCTCTTGGCGGGGGCTAAATGCAAGACCAACGCACAATGATTGTAGTTGTACCTACAGCCTCACGGGGTCAGAATTAGCCCAAATTTAACTACGGCGTGCCTCATAATCATACCTTGGTGTCTGCACCTAAGACGCGATAATTTGGTTTTTAATTTATCACATCTTGGTCTCACAGGAGTCGCTTCTCTTAATATCAACGCGACCGACAACTCAATGCGGTTGTCCTCTTCCTTGTCTCCATTTCCGATGTCGAGTTTACTACGACGTCGTACAGACCTGTCGTTTTTAAGCTTCTCTCCCGCCGTTTTGCGCAATCGGCTCGGAAAAAAAGAGAACACTTTCCCAGGGTCCGTATTTCTCTATACGTTTTATATCGTGGGAAAAATCTCGAACTCACCGCGTGTATTACAGATAACGCGCGCAGATCGTGATTTAGATAGAACGTCCACTTTTTTCTTGGTTGTTCCCCGAGGGCCCCCTCCCCTTGAGCCTCTAGGCCGTTTGGTCACTCTTTCCTGTTACCGACCGAGAAAATGCGCTTTGCTCTGTGTTGTCGTTTCCGCAATGCAAGGTTCTTTCCTATACAACTCCAATGCTTAGTGTGTGTGCGTGCGCGCTTTCTTCCTTTAATTTTTTTTTATTATATTTATATCGCATCAACTCCCGGCGAGTGCCTTCGCCTTGAAACAAATACACGGGCGGCTCCCCGCGTTGTTTTTCAGCGCCGTTGTGAGGGCGCTTTCAAGGACGGTGTTGCCGGAATTAAAACGGGGCCTCCAAATCCATGGGGGTCCCCGCGCTTATTCGTCGCTACTTTCTTTCTTTTCCTTAGCACGCGCTCCAATGTTTGTATTCCTACGCGCGGGTTATAATTGTTCGACCCTGTACACAGTTGTTATAATTACAGAGCTAATTTGTCAGTTGCCACTGAATGTGTAGCCGGGTGTTGCATACTGTATCACTTTCAGAGCGCACTTAAATCGATAAGTGGTTGTGACTCGAATAACGCCTCTCCCGTATGAGATACATAACGACACACATTATGCGACTTCTATATAACATATTGAAGTCCGCCTCGGTGGAACAGTGGGTGCTCGGCTGCTGACCCGAAGGTCGAGGGTTCGATCCCGGCCGCGGCGGTCGCATTTCGATGGAGGCGAAATGGTAGAGGCCCGTGTACTGTGGCATGTCAGTGCACGTTAAAGAACACCAGATGGTCGAAATTTTCGGAGCCCTCCACTACGGCGTCTCTCATCATGTTGTGGTTTTGGGACGTTAAAGCCCAGATATTATTATTACATATTGAAGGTAAATAAACTCCCATATGACTTAAAAAAAAAAAAGGCGTGCGAAGCGGTTCTAGAAACGGCCTATGCTAATAGGAAATGAAATGGTACCATATTTAAATTTCTGGTCGTTGGGCGTGTCCACGGGAAGTTGTGGGTTCGACTCCCAGAAACTTTTCTTTGTTGTCGCGCAGTTTTCGTTTCTCTTTGCGTTGCCGCTTTTACGTTTACCGTACCGTACCGTCGTGGTCGGCACGTAGCTTTCTTAAACGTTTTAGCCGTGCGAGTAGCTAGCTCGTTGTGTACTGTATAATTTGAAAAGTGGTTAATCGTCATCTTCCAGTCTGAAGAAGCGGCGTGCCTATCACGACCGTACTGTATTACTGTACTTACTGCGCGGGGAACCGGCGCTGCTAAAACACCGTTTTGTGAGAGCAGCATTTTGCGCAAGTAGGTATTAATTCATTACTTCAGTACGACCGCGCAACAAAGAAGGCACGGACGAGGGAGAAGACGACACACCCAGCGCAATCTTTCTTTGTCCGTTGGCGTCGTGTGTCAGCGTCCCCGTAATCTGTAACGTTACGCGAACAAGCCGCGACGTTACTTTGGGAACACACCGACCGGGCTGTGATTACGTAATGGACGATCGACCGTTCGTCCGACTGTGGGAAACCGGTGGTGCCTCGGTGTTTGAGAGGGTGCTGCTTAGCTTTGTTGCCTCTAGGGTCGATAAGGAGAGGTCGCTTGTAACTTTCCTCTCCACTACGAGGGGGCGCCTCGTTCGAGGCGAAGAAGAAGACGACGAAGAAAGTAGGTCGCTCACCCACGGAGCGCCCCGACCTCTCATCGTCGTCTCTCCCACCTTGTGTGTTTACCTGGCGCGCGCTTCAAGGCCGTGCTCCCCCCCAATGCCGCCGTTCCGGCAACAAAAGAAGCTAGCTTCATTGGCGGAGGTGTTCTCCGTGCCTGTCTTGCATGGGCGGTATTGGCTGGAGTCGGGGCGGTGGCCCCCCTCTCGGATGTCGAGGGCGAACGCGAGGTAATATCCTGTTGCCTCCGTCGGCGGGGCATATCGATAGGTGCGAGGTTGCGTCGCTCAACGACGAGAGGTCGTGGGTGCGACCCCGCGCCGGCGTTCCGGGGACGTCGGAATGCAAGAGCGCTCGTGTGTTGAGCGAAAAGAACGAACGTGGGTCAATTCCTAATATGGAGACCTCTAGTACGAAGACCTTATACTAGGCATCCCTCGTAGGCCAATGCGAATTTCGGGACCTTATATAGAAAACAACATTCGTATGAAGCATGCAGTCTTCGTAGTATTGCGCGAGTTATTCGGTGTGTTTGCAGGATGTTGTTTTGTTCGACTTTTCTCTGTTAAAATTGTCAGCAACAAAAGATTGTTTCAAGCGATTGTTGATGTTTGAAGCGCTTAATAGTTGGCGTAACAACGAATGTCGCAGGAGCCAACGCTCGACTAATGGACTTGCGTTCATCAGGGCCTTCAAGGAGTACTGACACGAATTTTAAATATTTTCGGATTGTTGCTCTAAATAAAAACGTGGGTGTCGAGAACCCTAAAAAGAGTGTTGCGGTGCATGGGAATGCATCGAATATATTTTTATTAGCGGTACCTTAAAACAGCGATTTCGGTTTCGGTATCGAGAGGGTGGCTTCGCAGTGACGTATCAAGACTGCTCTGACGTCACGGGAAGACTGCAACTCGCGACATACTAGCAACAGTTGCCTGTTTGCTGTCAGTCGCACGTGGTTCACGTAAACAACGATGAGTGCATTGTCGTCCAGTGACTCTGAGAGCGATTTCTGCGACTTAGGCTGCATGCAGGACGCAAATTTCGCGAACCCAGTGAGCTGAGTTGATTCGTCATGATAATGTCCATTGCGGTGGGGCTGGCTTGCAGATGCTGGGCGACGAACTTTAAAATCAATGTATAATATTTTGTACGCGTTGTGTGGCTCCGGTGTGTGGAGAGCGATGACAGTGCACACTATGGAAACGATAGAGTTCCCTTTTGGGGTGCCTCAGAATCGTGTCAGTACTCCTTTAAGAAGACAAGTCCTGTATTCATTAGTGCAGCGTAATTTACCATATATGATCAAGAGGCAATGAGCCAGCCTACACACTTCGCTATGCATACCCTTGCAACGTAGAGGGATTGACAAAGGCAGCTGTTCTTTCTGTCCCCACAATTGTTGTACCACCGAAGTTTTACATCTTGTACAGCTTGTACGCGTCTTACGCCTTGTATGGGCTTTAGTTTGTGGTTTGTGTGTGCCTCAGTGTGTCCTTGTTATTTAAGCGTGTTCAAAAATGCAGTATGCTATTCCAACTAACCATAAAAAAAAAACATTCCTGAAGATTACAGGAATAAGTCAGCCTAAGCGGCACCTTCGCTCTTTTAGCACGTAATATATCTTTTAATTTTTTTAATTTAACAATACTGCCAATCTCGTCGGAGATTATAGCAGGGAAGGCACATGAAAAATATTTGTTTACACAAAAAATAAGGTTAAAATGACAAAAACAGTCAAAATGACATACAAAATCATACATTATACATTGCCATTAGAAGAACACACAAAAGAAGTTTAGTAACAACAAGATCATGGGTGAGATAATGGCTAAAAAACAACTGCAAAAAGATAAATACATTTGTAACATGACGTAGGATCAGCATGTACACATTACTTAGAACTCATCATTCAAACAATTTTATGAACAAATTAATCGAAGAACATGTCGCTTAAATTTTAATACGATCATAAAAATAGAAGACAAAGCTATGTATAAGCATACCGTGCACATATTCGCTCACCCGGCATATTGGAGTCTTTCGTAACATTGCTCTGAAAAAGAAGAAAAAAAAAGTGTCGACTCCGGCGCTACATATAGCCGCGTGATTTCTTTCGAAATCATCCGGCGATGATACTCCGTGGCGCTCACCGCCTACGTACCCCGGTATTTCGAGATTCTCAGCCACCGCCGCGGCGTGTGGTGGTTGGTGGTGGTTCCTATCCGTCCGTCCGTCGTCGTCGCTATGTGCAGCAATCAGCGAAGGAGGAGGAATTTTTGAATGTCCGCCAGTGTTGTTCCGGGAGGGGCGCCCGCCAGCCTCTCTGGCATGCATTGCTTTCGTGCTTCGAGGGCGGTAGAGACGGGGCAGTAGGGAGGGGGGGCGCGGGGGGGGGGGGGGTGAATGAGGCACGCTGGCACGTCTAGACTCGGCCGGGAATAATGCGCTGCCAGATCCTCTCCGTAAAAGTTGGCTGTGGCATCACGTTGCGTGCATGCAGTGCGCTTGTCGAGAGGTGTGTGTGTGCCAGGGGGAGGGAGGGGGGAGTAGGCAGAGAAGGCCCGGCGTGTGTTGCAGTGCTGTATTAGGTATCGGCGGGCCGTGGAAAGTGTTTGCTCGTTCTCTTCGATTGCCCCTACTCGAAGTAGGGGCAATCGGCGGCCGCTGTTGGGCTTTGACCCCTCGTTAATGCGATTCCTTCCTTTCTTTCTTTCTTTCTTTCTTTCTTTCTTTCTTTCTTTCTTCTTTCTTTCTTTCTTTCTTTCTTTCTTTCTTTCTTTGTTACGTCAGTCGTGTCTGGCGTTCTTAGGAGGAGCCACTACCTCGCGTCATCGTCTTCGGTTCCAGCGGATGCGAAGGGGAATCCCCTTATACACCGCTAAAGCGTTGTAAAATGATACGAGACATAAAGAAATGTCATTACTGGTTGCTGGCTGCTTGCAAGCGCGCGTGTGGGGATGATTATAGAATCAATCAACAAAACACGTCACTGTGCTTTGGCTCGCTGCCACCGTTACTGCAGCCCGCTCGTTGCAACAGGTCTTCGTCGGAGCGCATAAAGAGTTACCTGTAGTGCAAAGAAAAAAAAAGACGCGGAAAGGGGGGGGGGGGGGGCAGGTCACGTGCCAAAACACGCGTATGATTTCAGGCACAGCGTAGGGGGAGGGACAGCGTATTAATTTCGACCAGCTGGGATTCTTTTGACGTGCAATGACAACCCACAGCGCACAGTCCTCTAGCATTTCGCCTCCATCGAAATGCGATCGACGCGGCCGGGATTCGATCCCGCGACCTTCGGGTCAGCATTCGAGCACCGTTAACGACTGTACCACGGAGGCGGACGAAAGAAAACGTTGACAAACGCGCCCTGTAGAACATCTCGCCACGACGCGCGAGATTCTTCGCGATCCGTCGTTTCTCGTATCACTTGTATTGCGAGAAAAAAAAAAAGAAAAGAAATAAAACGCTGACAGACTCGGCGTGACCGACCTGGATTTGTTTCGAGTGTGCGCAATGCCATTCATCGATTGTGCACGCGTTCGTGTTTTCCTAGTTCTTGCTCGGTTTCTCTCTCTCTCTCTCGACCATATTCTGTGTGGGAAGACACCGCTGTTGTTGCTCGTGCCAATGCTGCACGCGTGGTCGTGTTCTCTTCGCCGTGATCATCGAAGTAGGTTTCGTATAGGAAGAAGAGCAGGCGGCCTGGCCTCACGGAATTTCTGCGTGGTTTTACTGCCCCCCCCACCTCCTCTCTTTCGCTTTTTTTTTTTTTTTTTTTTTTTTTTTTTTTTTTTGATGGCGGAGCACGCTACGCCAGTAAACAGGTGCTTCAGGAGCAGTACGTATTTGGGATTCCCTTACACACAATTTTCAGTACTGAAACTAAAAAAAAAAAAAATACGTTAGCGAAGGAGGCTTGTAGATGGAAGCAGGTCTATTAAGGATGACTGCCAGTTGGGCATTATGGTAAAGGTTCACGGTGAAACAAGCGCGAAAATGTACGAAGACTTAGAAAGGACACAGGACACAAGCGCTCCGTCCTGTGTCCTTTCTAAGTCTTCGTACATTTCGCGCTTGTTTCACCGTGAGCAGTTCTATGAAACTATAATCGGTAGAAGATTTAAACTGCAATATTAGTAAATATTGCAAAAAAAAAAACAAAACAAAAAAAAAAACGTGCGCCGCGGTGGCGTAGGGTTTGCGGTGCTCGTCTCCTGACCCGAAAGTTGCGGAGTTAATCCCGGCTGTATTTTCGTGGAGGCGAAAATGCGAGTGGTGGCCCGTGTATTGAGTATTGAGTGGTGTCAATACAAGTTAATAGAATCCCGGGTAATCTATATTACCAGAGCCCTCCACTACTGAGTCCCTCATAATCATATCGTGGTTTTGGGACGTAAGACCCCACGTATTAATTTAGACTATAATGTTTGCAGCATTTACTTAGACTGTGGTTACTGCAATATCCACCTAGAATTTTAGTTGGTAGTGGTTAGATGGTGACATAGTAAACGAAAAATTACAATTAACAGTAGAGAAGAAAGAAATGCTTCACGGACTGCGGATGTTTCCTTCCCTCGAGGCGAAATTCGGCGCAATTTCTTTCTCAGTTCCTTAGAAAGCAAACAAACAAACAAATAAACAAACAAAAAAGCCTACTTCTATAGCGATTTCGTGCTCGCCTCGAGGTCAGAGCCTGCTGCATGCGCCCCGGAGGCCAGCGGCGGCAATCGTTGCGGCAACGTCGACAGTTGCAAGCTTGCATCGTGCTTGGTTTTTGCCTTTCTTTTTCTTTCCCCGCGTGGCACAGGTCGCGTATGTTGCCGTTTTCTACCACGCACGCGCTTGCGCTTGCGTGGTCTTTCGCTTTGCGCAATCGAAGCCGCCGCGCCACCGAAGGCGTCATCCCCCGCTGAGATTCTCCGCGTGCCTTTTTTTCTTCTTCTTCTTCGCGTCGTGCCCCACGTCTCTGTCCGTTTTTGTTGGCATCGGCCCTGTTTTGCGCACCTGAATGGAGGTTGCCTTGCATCGTGGGTTCTTGTGTTGTTTGTGCTCGGTGTCGTCGGCGCTGCTGTCGATGATGTTTTTGATTCGTTCTTTGCGGAGGCGGTCGGGCCGTTTCCCCCCTTTCCGAGATCGAAAAAGCGCGAAAAAATTAAAGAAAGAACGTGGAAACATTTAGTTGCTGGGGGTTCTGGTGTCACTGAAATTTTCCAGGCGCAGACGAAAAAGGCTGCCGCGTGGGCGGTACACGTGAGTGCACGCGCCTGGCATGCGAAAGCATGCGATGCTATTGTTCCAAACTGAGTAAAATAAAAGCAAAAATTAAAAAAAAAATGCAGCGGTGCATAATAAACCCGTGGTCGTGTCACGATCGTCTTGTGTGTCTCTTCCTTCATCCCTTTTTCTTCTTTTTTTTTTTGTTTTTGTTTTTGTCGCATTCGTTTAATTGATCCTCCCGTTTTTATTGCGGTATAACAATAGCGTCGTTGAAACTGCGTTCTATTGTAAGTCGGGAGGGAGGATTGCCACGAAGCGGATGATGAAACGGCTATTGTAGTTCACTTGTAAAATCTCGTCCAAAGTTCTGTAACGGGTGGCGCAGTAGTGAAACACGAACTATACGAGACGCGCTCGCAGTGGATTCAGGAAAGTAGACTTCCAAGTTATTTCGGATATCGCGCGGAATTGACGTTAAATTATACGCAGTCGGAACTCTCTCGTAGCTCGGTGTCGTTTGAGTCCTCCGCGTTCTTCGATTAATATATACGAAGTATATACTCGCGTCGATCGATTGTGATAACTTGGTTTTCCGATGAAGAGCGAAATACGAGACTGTTATACCGAGAAGTTAGGTTCAGGATCGACTTGTTACATACGAGCATGGCTGACGCAGCTTCTTTGTTGCCGTGAACTTTCGAAACGTTTCGGCGGCTGGCATTTATTTATTTTTTAATATTCCTTTATTTTTGCGAGCAATGCTGGTAGGTCCCGTAAATCTGTAAACCGGAGGTTGCGAAAAAGATTTGCGAACTTACTGTGTACTGTTTAACTGTCTACTTTCTACGTGGTAATTTGCGAGAACCTCGCAAATTACCACGTAGAAAGTAGACAGGGAAATAGACAGTGAAATCTGCGTAGACAGTGAAATCTGCGTAGTAATTTGCGAGAACCTCGCAAATTACTACTACGCAGATTTCACGAAGCGGATCGTAGGGCTAGGTTATCTTAGACGCTCTTCATTAAGTTGGCATATATGATGATCTTTCCAAAGGGGAAAATAATTTCTTTTTTCTTTCTGCGTGTGTTAATTTAACACACACAGAAAGAAAAAAAAAATCTCTCCCCTTTGGAAACACGCCGTAACTCATATCCGAAAAAAAAAATTAAGAGATACCCGCGCCCCGCACAGTATCGCGATACAACCGATACATCGTAAAAGTATTTCACTATTGAGATACAATGTATCTGATACAGATACATTTTTCAAATGTATCTGTATCTGTATACATTTTCAAATGTATACAGAAATACAGATACTCAGAAGTATCTCTGAAATACTATCACGATACTGCCCAGCCCTGATATGATTACGGGCCGTACCGCGAGTCGAGTCGAGTTGCAGCGACGTCATGCGTAGGTCGCGTCGTGTCTCAATGCGACGGCCTCTGACGAGCGAGGCATGCGAAAACACTCCCACCCGATCATTATACCTGCGACCCTGACCGAAGCTCGCGTTCGCACGATGTATGCGGGGGCTCTGTTAGGCGCACGTCGGCATAACCGCTGCGCATTTTTGCATTACAGAGTTCTTACTTTTGTCTTTAAACGTGTGTTTATACGGATTGCCTCGAGGTCTGTGGACGACGGTAGCAAACGTTGGCGGGGATATGTTGTGCAAGCTGATACAACACAACACGTTAGGAACGTTTTCGGGTTTCGAAATTTGCCGTCGCAAGAACGTAAAACAATAACCACGTCTTAATGGTCGTTACGTCGCAGCTGACAGTTTGAATTGGCAGCTAAGTACGGAATAGGGTGCGCCACCGCAAATGTGGCCCTTATTCGGGTTGGCTGTAATGTCCACATTTTGACATTAATGAACATCGGCGGAGCTTGTTCGCCTTTATTTCTTCCAGTGGAGGGCATTCCTCCGAAGGAATATGTACAATTAAATGTTCCTGAACGAAAGCTTAATTTTAGTTTGTTTCAGTTTAGTCTGTGGTCTACAAGGGTCCAGGAATACGGAGGCGTTTCCTGGGCTTACAGGGCTGTACGGTGTACATTCTGACCTTAAAGAAACGGATCAGGTCTATTTTAAAATCAGTAAAGAAAAAAGAGAAGCTAATTTGATGCACTCACTAATTAACAATATGCTTGCTGGGCAATCCGCTACTTATACAATGCTTATACAACAAACGTTACATGCCATTCGCCAACTTTGCCGTACTAAGCCGGAATTATGAGGTAATGAACTCGGCGTAGCTGAGCTGATACATCTAAGTTCATACATTGGGTATAACACGGATATACCGGTAATCTTTCAGGCACAGTGCAAGTACGGGCGGACTGAAATGTTTTTCTTTTCTTTGCTTACTAGTCTCCGTCTTCGTTTAAAGGCACTGAGACTACGGTTTGCACCTTGGGGGGTATCGTGGCTTCTGGGTTCGATGTACGTACATCTGTAGCTTGCCCGTGGGTATCGTCGCTTTTTAGTACACGGCCGAAGTTCCAATATCTCTTCGTGTTTGTCGTAAGGCTTCTTCGGGATCCTCGGACGAGCTGCAGTTGCTCGGCATATGGAAGATCGATCCAGGACACGACACGACTCGCATTCAGCCGCGCGATTTGGTCTGGCTTCCGCATCATCTTCTACGCATCCATATTGCCGTGGCACGGCTTCCGCGGGTGCACTGGTACTCCGCTGTGATTTTTTTTTCTTTGCTGCGCTAGGTCCTCAAATGTCTTGTTTATCGACTTTATTGCGCGACTATCTTTCGCTTTTCGTTTTTTTTTTGTTCCCTTCCAGGAACCATCTTATTGATCCACACATACAGCCCGTGGGACAGGGTCGTATAAAACCAGAAGGCAATACAGTCAATAAAACAGAGATAATAAGAATAAAGACAAAAAGCTGAACTGTTTCTCATGCTTCCCTTCTTGATCTTCCGGAGCGCATATGTTGCATATATTGCATATGTTGCATATGTTGTAGCGGACCGGTTGGTCGTGTGAAGCGATATATGCACAAGTCTGCGCGGCAAGCGATACCTTCGACGCCTACGGGGAGAACTATGGCTTGGGCACAAAGAACTAAGATGTGGACACCAGAAACTCAGTGTCCCTTCAGAATGGTCCAGCGGTCAGAACATCCGTCCCCTTCTCTACCGATGCTGGCCGTCACGTGCGGGTTTACCTTATATCTGCCACATGTCTGAAGCTGGAAATATTTTATTTCTTTCGCAGTCTCTCGTCCTTGTGTTTGTTTTTCTCTCTCACTCTCAGCCCGTATTGTTGTCGCGGTTGTCGCGGTTTAGCTTAGCTTCATTATATTTTAGTGACCTCGCAGTCGCTGTTCTGAATGCGGGCGTTGTGGTTGTTGGCCTGACGCTTTTGTCGTATCGCGGCTCGTCTGCTTTTTTTTTTTTTTTTTCTTTTTGTAGTTCAGCTCAGCGCTTCCGCGCGTGACGCACGTACACCGGACGCACGCGCGTCGCTTCCTCTTTTGACCCGCAAGGTGAACTGGACGGAAATGGAAGAGGCGAGGAGGGGAAGTAAGGGGGGGTAAGGGGGGTTGAGGGGGGAGGTAGAGTCCCGGAGTTTTAAACGGAGCAGCGTGCAACTAAACCAGACTCCGTAGAAGAGAGGCGTGATGGAAGTTTTCGCGTTAGATAAACAAGCACTTCGCGCTCTTTAAAAAAGATCTCAGACTCTGTGTGTCGTTGTTGCTATGGTTTCGCCCTCGCGTGAAATGCATTGTCAAGCCCCCCTCTCACCTCTAACCGTATAAGCCTCCGGGTTCTTTTTTTGTGGCCCAGTTTCCTGCGCCGTGACGGCTTTTCTGGAACTCATTGCCGCCATGACCGCAACTCCGCTTTTACAACTCCACCGGGGGGTCGGTCTACTACTGGCTTCCTGGAGGAGCGTCGCGAAGAGGGCGTAAACACGCGGCTTTCTGGGAAATGTCAAGCTCCACCTGCCAGGAAAGGCGCGTCGGGTTTTCAGGTCGGGAAGTATTACGTTTGCGGAAAAAACGTTATATACATGTGCAGGCTGAGATGGGCCGTGGTAATTTTCATTATACGCGTACGTGCTCGTCACGTGACTGCGGCTCGTGTAATGTAATACACCGCTGTTACGATCGCCGTGCTTCGCGCAATATCGCTCGCGTCATTTTTCTTTTTCTTGGGCCCCCTTATCGCTCTTGCAATTCAAGGTAACCAGATGCTGCCTAGAACAACGCGAACCTGGCGGTGTTATCTGTACCGGACGCTGCGGAGTCGTCCATTGTTTCGTATTGGTAAATCTTGTAAGGGCAGCAACTGCCTTAAGTGCCCGTCTGTGGCTACGCCGCACTGCGCATGGGAATTTTGAATCATCCACAGTGATGTTTCCTCTGTATTTTAGCGCCGTACACTCCTGTCCAGACAGAGAGTAGCAAACTGGACAAGATCTAGTTAACGACAATGCATAATCCCTTCACTCACTCACTCCCTCCTGTCTCTCTCTCTCTCTCTCTATGTGTGTGTGTGTGAGAGAGAGAGAGATGACAGCATTTCGGTACCAATAACCGCAAGAGAGGGCGGCTGTAACTGGCCAATGGTCGAATTAGAGATGGCATGATCGTTAACTCTGCATCTGGAAGTTCGACAACGTCTGTCGCGTAGTGTAACATCTGAGCGCGGACCCGAACGTCGCGGCTTTGATCCCGGCCCCGGCGGTCGCATTTCGATGGAGGTTAAATGGTAGAGGCCCGCGTACTGTGCGATGTCAGTGCACGTTAATGAACGCCACATGGTCGAAATTTCCGGAGCCCCTCTACTACGGCGTCTCTCATATTCATATCTCTCATAATCATAACGTCAAACCCCAGGTATTATTATTAACACGTGAACGCGGCCGGACGCGACTCCCTACGCAGTATATACGCGACAATGCCTGACCCCCGGCCGAGGGCTGACGTCAGCGTTATTGACCAGCGTGCCCGGTCGATGTCCACCTCAATTGGGCACCTCGGCGGAGCTTGCTATACGCTGAGTCACTGCACGCCGGGACTTTCGCGCGTTTTTTTTGTGTGTGCCTGTGATCCATTGACGGTGTCTCCCTATAGCCCCTGGCTTCCAGTAGTGCATCGCATCGTTACATGTTCCGCGGACAGCTCTTTTCCCCCGATGCGACCGTGTCACGCAATGAGGTGGCGTGTCCTGACCCTCATGCGTGCATGTGTTATATCCTCGGTGGCCGCTGTCGTCTCTTCGCGCCGATATCAATGTGCCTTCGCGTGGGGCGTGTGTTCTTTGGCGACAGCTTCGATCGTGTTCAGCCAGCACGGCACATGTATACTGCGGTCCATATATAGACATAGCAGTGGCGGTAATAGCGCCCTCTTGTTTGAGAACCCGCTCGTGTTCAGTTGGCCTTCGAATGGACTTATAGATGAGTTGTATAGGCTGTATGCAGAATTCCGTATATTTACCTTTTCAACGGAGAGGGGGAGCACTTCATTTCTGGACTGTGGAACAATACCATGCATCCGCACCAACTCGCCCAGTTGTCAGTGCTACTTAATGTGGCACAATAGTGCAAAGGCTGACGTCACTGCCTTGGCAGTGCGTTTTTGGTGGAGTCACGCATATTTATTCCACAGCCTAGAGGGAGGAGCACGTAGGGAGCCTTCGTCGAAGAGGTGTGTACACTACGCCGCCACTTTGGACTGTTAAACGAGTGTTTTCTTATTATTGTATATGAATTAATAAGGTCATGAGATGTCGAATGCACCAACCCAACCGTCTTAATGCGTCTGCACTGTTCGTTCACTTGTCAAAGATATAGAGAACGGCAAGGCTGCTGCCCAATATGGCTGCACCGACACCCATCCGTGAAATAGTTAATATAGCTGGTCTTCACGACGCTTTCTATGTATCCTCAACCAAAACGGCCGCTTTCCTGTTGCGGAAGTATTGTTGTTAACGCTGGGAGACTCGTTTTGAAGAGCTTCGACCGGTGAAGAGAATGAGGAAATGACAGG